>PVKM010004956.1:0-49895 GCA_004027735.1 Carollia perspicillata
TGTGTGTGTGTGTGCACTGTATTCTTTCTCTTCCTCCTCTGGAATGCCGATGGCTGTGTGCTAGACCTCTTGCTGTTGTCCCACAAGGTCATTTTTTCCCTTTGCTGTTCAGATTGGATACTTTCTGTTGATTTTTGTTCAAGTTCACTGACTCTTCCTTGTGTGAGTCTACCCACTGAGATTTTTATTTAGGTTTTTGTATTTTTCAGATCTAAAATTTTCATTTGGCTTTTTATACTTCCTGTTTCTTTGCTGAGACTTCCTATCTTTCCATTGGTTTCGAGAGTGTATGCCCTGACTTTTTGGAGTATTTTTCAGATTTGTTGCTTTTAAGTTTTTTTTTTTTTCAAATAATTCCAACATCTGTGTTATGTCTGTATTGGTGTCTGTTGATTATCTTTTCCCCACACTGATTGGGATTCCCCTGAGTCTTTGTCTCGGGTTTCATGCTGAGTAATTTTGAGTTACATCCTGGACATTTTGAATGTTATATTATGAGACCCTGAGTTGTGTTTAAATGCTGTAGATAAAGTTGATGTGTATGTTCTAACAGGCAGTCGACCTGGTTGGGTTCAGGCCTTAGGTTCTAGCCAGTTTCTGCGGATTGTGCTTTCAGTGTCAGTTCTGTTTTCAAAGCCTTTGCAATGTTTTGCAGCTTCGTCCCACTTCCACACCACCCAGTGACTGGCCTGGCAGCAGGTAGAGGTCTGTCTGTTAGTTGGTTCTCAAAGTCTTTGACATACTAATGAGGATCGTATTAATGAGCCCGGCATTCATAGACCACTTCGTGGGGTTGCTTTCCTTCTCTACCTTTTCCCTAGTATTGTCCAGTTTCCTGCATTTTCTGAACCTGTGGCCAGAAAGGTTGGGCTTCAGTTTCCCCGTGCTTTGCCACACGCTTCCCATGACTGTGCTCAAGTCCAGGGTGAACTCATAGGGCTTCCCCCCACCGCCTTGGGCTTCGGATTAGAGAGGAGGCTTCCTTGTCCTCAGAGTTCTAGGTGCTTGTGGTTGCTGTCGTGACTTCCATGACCACAGTGGGATATCCTGGGAGCTGGGATGAAAGAATGAAGAAAAAGGAAAGAGAGGGGAAAACAGGGAGGATTTTCCCCACTCTCTCAGCATTAGGAGACCTCTTCCCTTCTTGAGCCTGAACTCGAGAGCTTCTGCTGGGGCTCTCGGTCCATGCCAAGGCCCGTGGCTGGTGCGGCTCTGCTTGTGTGGGGAGCAGGAGGCAGGACACCAGAAGGAAAACACAGTGGTGACCTCACTGCCTGTTCAGTGGCACTTTGAATTCTAGTCTTTTCCTGCAATCTGTCTGCTAGTATTTACTTTTCAGATTCCTTGAAAAATTGCTCTGTGCATTCTTCTATTGCTGCATTCAGTGGGAGACATAGGGCGGAGGTACGCTTACCCATCATACCCAGAACTGAAGCGAGACTTTTTATTAAATAAATCTTGTGCGTGAATTTTAAACATCGCCACAAAATGCGTAACTGACTCTGGCTTATTTTGAAGCAGGCTGCCTCCGAGGAAAGGCTAATTGCATGAGAATGTCCAGGGAAAGGCATGTGAGCTGCCACCCAAGAGCCTCTCAGAGCCCCTGGTCACTTTCCAACAAAGGCCTAACAGCCATGAGATCTAAGGGCGGATGCTCAGAAATTCTCAGCGGTGGCCAGATTCCTGTTCGGTCCAGGCACCATTTTGTGCCTCCTCCTCCCCTAATAACTGGCACAGATCCCCTTCTTTTTCTAAAAAGGAATAAACAATTTTCTTCAATCATTGTTTCCTATCCACTAACAGATGCTCTTAATTAGCACGAAATTGCAAAATAAATATATCTGGCTTGTTTCGGATTTGTTTCTCCCAGAATCTTAGGCCTCCCCAACATCAACTCACCAGCACATGCTCGGCGTACTGTTTAGTTCGAGTCAAGAACTCACAACCTTGTTCTTCTCCATGGGCACAGCCATAAAGCAGGGGATCCGTTGTCAGCCATCCCTCCAACAGAAACAGCTGGTTCTCAAACTTTTCAGGAGCTTGCTAGCTGTGGGAATGTGCATTTGGAAGTACTGACACTTTGTAAAAAATATCCCAAACACTCTATAATTATCTATCACAATAAAGAAATGGATCATTGAAATCACTCCTCATACAGTTTCACCCCTCAAGAACTGTAGCATTGAAAACACAGAGGAATGGACCATTGCAAGACTTCCTTTGGTTTATTTTACAATTGTTTTTTATGCAAAATAAAAGAGAGAAAGAAAAGATTGCTTGCGTAATTGATGGTGGTACTGCTGTTAGTTTGACAGTTTCTGCAGAGGCTACGTGAGGCCATTCAAGGGCATGAGGACACTGCTGTGGAGAAGGAATTGCGATTCCAAACTTCCAGACGAAGCAGGCTTTTGCAGAAGGCAGTATTGATGGCTCTCTTTTCTAGGTCATGGGTGGGTCTGCTTTGTTCTATAATTTTTTAATGCAACGAGTTTTATTTGGGGTTTATGGTCTTGAATTAATATAATTCTATTATGTTGCATAAATGTAGGCTGGTAGGCAAAAGAGTATTTTTGAAGATTGTTTTATTCTTTGTTTAATCTTTTAATAGTAAGATCTTGGAATTCAGTTTCTTTGGTTTGAAAGAGTCATTTTCTTTTTTTGAGAAACACACTTACTGATGAAATCATACAGTAAATTATAAAAATACCCAAAAGCCTCATGGCTTTGCTTTCTGCATTCTTTTTGAGACAAGTCCGTTATCTCTGTGCACTGGCTTGGACTGACTCAGTGATCACTATTTACCCTTCAGGAAGCAGAATCTCAGATGTCTGCAAAATAGCCCCCCACAAAACACGAGTTACTTGTGTATAGAGTCTTTTGCCATCCTTAATTTATGGAAAATTTTTCTACATACTCAAAACATTTGCCCCTCAGTAGAATAAACCAGCTCACTTTTCAATGCACATTTCCTGGATAAAGCCTTCCCAAACACAAGGTGGGCTGCTTCCTTTCCTCAGAGATCTGGGACCCAGCTCTCCTTGCCATGCTGTTTTGCACTGGGGGAGGGACTGCTTGGTATGAGTGGTTTAGGGTGCAGGACCAACGATTGCCAACAAGTTGAGGGCCCCCACCCCCATCTTTGCAGGAGCTCAGGGGCGTGGCGTGTGGTAACTCATTGAGTATGCTACATTTGACAGTTGAGCTCAAGCCTGCTGGGGACAGACAGACCAGCTCCAAATGACAGTACTTTTAACTTCCTTCTGCATTGGCTGCTCCTTTACCATCTGAAGAGGAAGCAGGGGCACAGACAGGACTGTGAATCCATGTCCCTACTTCCCAGCAGTGATGGGTGAAGCATCATTCCGGCCACTCGGTATTTAGAGTACATGGATAACAGTGTGCCCTGGAGTTTAGAAGATTGTTTGGTGTAAAATTGTTAACCCCAGAGTTAGCGTGTTAGACCTCAGTCCTTGAGTTTGGCTAAGAAAGAATTCAGAGCCAAGAAATTAATTTAGGGAGTCACAGAGGTAGAAGAACTGGGCTGCAGGGACTTAGGAAACAAGTTACAGAGGCAAAAGAAGGGCTCTTGGAACTTCGGAGAAAGAAACCAAAGACAATAGCCTGAGGGAAGAAGTGGGGGCATGGTGGGCGTGCTCCAGAGAGTGTTCCCTGAGAAAAGAAGGCGGTGGGGGAGGTGCTGGCATGCTAGGGTGGAGGGCGGGGAGGGGAAGGCTAAGGGTTGGGGGAGAAGAGGAGGGAGCCTTAAGGGTTTTTATATTGTTTCCAAGGCAGGAATTTTAGGGGAAGTCTCAGAGAGGATCTTGATAGAATATTCATCAGCTTTCCAGGTGTGCCTTTTCAGGTTCATAGTCTCTACTGATTGGTCAGTGCTAGGGGAGGGGGACACTAGTCATTACATCTGGTCTCATTGTCAGCTGTCCTCACTTGTCTGGTTTTGCTGCTTTTCTGGGCCTGGAGCTAAAACACAGCTGAGGCCGTGATGTTATCCCTAATTTGACCAAAATTCTGTCTGTATGGTTAGCAGACCTGAGGCTTTGTTCCTAAGATTACCTGGTGCCTGTCAGAACCTCACTGTCCTGAGGAAGTTCTTATGGAAGTGGTCATGCAAGAGCTTGAATGGGCCTCCTATGAGGCTGTTCTCCAGCCCCCTTGTTCCTCCTCCAAGGGGGTCTAAACTGGAAGGCTGCGTGACAGGGCAGGGGTTTAAACCACACAACTAGCAACATGCTAGGGGAGGAAAGGTGCCCCTGGGAGTGAGATCTTAGCCTATAATACTTGTTTTCCCCGTTTTTCCCGTTGCTAGGCACCAGGGACTTTTTGCCCTGGTGACATTTTGGACCTGGCCATTCATTCCTGCTTTGCTCATGTCTGTCAACTGCCTACTCTATCAAAGTCATAATGATACATTTTTGAAGAAAAATGTACTTTGCCTTGTTCTATTAAACACTGGCCATTGGTGTTTTAAGGTGCTCAGAGAATTCTGTCTGTGGGATTTTTTTCGAAGGACAAATATTGATGTGTGCACTACAGGACTAAGATAAATGATAATTGAAAGAGATGATAAAAGCAAGCATTTTCCTTGGGGAAATAATCACAAATTACTGTCAGACTGATTCCAATAAGAACATTACTTTATGTGGAATGTTTTTTAAACAGCTCAACCAAAGCACGAAGCCAAAACACTTCGGATAGCTCCACCTTAGGTCTCTCAACCTATATTATTCATTGTTCCAGCTGCAGTGTAGTGGCCAGTACTCAGCCAGAAATAAGAAATAGCAGATTGCAAGAAGGATACTGTTTACGGATCCTTGAGCTAGCTCTATCGTTCCACCATATTGACTCACCATTGGATGCTGCGAAGGAGAACTTGCATCGGCCCCTCGAGATCCCCTCTGCACCCTGATCCTCCTGCCCTGCACCCTGGGAGACGGACCCGCGTCGACCAGCCACAGCCTCCCTCTCCTCTGCCTTCCTGTTGGGTTTGACAGTTCGGGGGGCTATGTAATAGGACGGGGTGTGATAGGATGGGCTGTGCTCCTCTATCGTGTGCCTTCTCCATGTAGTTTCCGTGTCTGGTTCCAAAAGTCCCTCGCCCTTCTTGTTCCTTCAGGCTTATGGTTTATAAGGGCTCTTTGGTGCTGCCTGCCACAAATATTAATACATTGTTCTTTCTTGGTTTCCTTAAAACCTGTCTGCACCTTTGTAAATAGTCAATTAAATTCCTCTCAAATTAGCCAGTTGGAAGGAGCCCACTGATCTGACAGCAACCCTGACTGGTATTTGCCCGAGTCACCCAGATGCCAAAGTTGGTGATAATCTAGATATCATAATCTGTCTCTTTTGCCTTATTTCAAATAAACACTGTCTTCCAGGCTGGTCTACCTCCAAATTATAATCAAATAGAGCAGAGGTCAGCAGACTACAGTCTTGCAGGCCAAATCCAGCCTGCTGCCTGTGGTTGTAAATGGAGTTTATTGGAAACGGCCATGACCACTTGTTTACTTTCCATCTAAGGCTGCTTTTGAGCTGCATCCGGAGGTGAGGAGTTGCAACAGAAACTGTATGGCCTCATTTAGAGGAAAACCATGATGGGTGAACTTTACCATTTTCATCAAGCGTCTCTGGGGCCAGATGCTGGGACGCCTGTGAGTGGTCCTGTGACAAAGCCACAGGAAGCTTTGACTGCCCGGCCTAGATAGGCTGGCATGAGGCAACTTGGGAAGTCACTCTTTGTCATCTGATGCAAAACAATGCGACCCTGCAAAACTAGGAGGCGTTTGTATTTAAATGTGCTTATCATTGATGATTCCATAATTAAATAGTTTCCCGAAAAGAACAGCTCTCCCTAGTGTTTCAGCATTTCCTTACCAAAGTTACTTTGTGCATAGGCTCCACCCCGCCGGACTGTGCGCACCTCCTGGGCGAGTCCAGGTTATACTCACTTCTGTGTCGGCCAGGCCTGGAGCAGAGTGGCTGGCGCTCTGTGAATATGTTTGATGAAATGATAATCAACACCTAATTCAGAGAAGGAAAAAAGAAGTGTGGGGGTGGTTGAATTTCCTGACCTCTCCCCTGTATCCCCCAAAAATAAATTCACGAGAAAGGAAAAGAAACAGGGAGGGGTAGAAGACATGAACCGGGAAGACATAGGGGCGAATGTTCTCAGGCTCTCCCTGAGTAGAATGCCTGCCTGTTCAACCTTCACAGAACAAGAATAGCTGTAAGAAAAGGCTGTCTTTACAGAAGAGGTGCGCCTCAGGGCACTCTGAGTACGTAATTTGTGGGGCCCAGTGCAAAATGGAAATGCGGGGCCTCTTGAAATTTAAGAATTTCAAGTCAGTGCCAGCAGAGCATGAAGCCGAGCACGGGCCTTCCAGAGATGGAGTAGGTAGAAGGCCCCTGAAACTGGCCCCGCCTAAAGGCTTCTGGAGAAAGGCGCAGCCCAGGGGAAATCAGTGAGGGCTCTTCAAGTCTGGCGGGACTGCGGGTGCTCGGCCTCTGCAAGGCAGTGCAGATCTGTCTGGACGGTGATACTGTGGGCCCTCGGGACTCTGTGCACTGAGTCAGTAATGGCTGGCCTGGACAACCCTCATCACTTATGAAGAGTAGGCATTTATCTCAGACCCTCAGCCCAGAGCGTACTCCTCTCCTACAAAAGGGGTCTTAGGACCTGTTTCGCCACTGTGCTCATAGGTGCTCCACAAGTCCTCTGATGAAAGGTGAAGACTGCCTCACGTGCTAGAAGGCCACCCTTGCCAGGCCGGCTGGTGACAGCTCTGGGCACCTTGTCCACATGTGCGAGGTCCCAGAGGCCAGGGGGTCTGGGACACTGGGTGGTGCCACCGGGCCTCCCTGCAGGGCCAACTGTCTCCCTGTGCTGGGGAAGGTGCCCAAGTGCCCAAGGTTTCGGGCATCATGGTGCTGAGAGACCAAAACTCACCCTCAGGGAGGCGCGTGTCTCTGAAGCACTGAGCTTTGGAAACCACAGTCGATAAGGGAGTGCTTCTTCTGGAAGGGGAGCGGCACCGGGCGATACAAAGCTGCGGCAGAGAGCCGAACGGGGCCAAGTGGAGTGTGCCTTTGATCAGGAGACTCTGCATCCCCAGGGGAAGTCTTTGCAATCTCCTGCTTAGCCTGGTAGCTGGACTTTCTCAGCCTCTTTTATCTCCCGGCGATTGATGTGGTCTTAGGACAGCAGCTCTGAACCAGCTCCCGGGCAACCATTCCCCACCCTGCAGACGAGTTTGTTTTACAGGTGGCTGGGGCAGCCTTGCTGCCTGTCTCATGCGCTAGGTCTTTCCAACCCCACCCTCAAACTCCTCACCCCTTACACGCCGACCTGTGTTTTCTCTCCCGCAGGGTCCCCGGTGGCACATAGACCTCCAGCCTTGGGCAGGCCCTGCTCAGTCCCTGGATGAAGAAGCCTTGAGGTTCCTGAGATATATCAGCACCACCCAGGTTGTGTTTCATGCACAAAGGGGTTTGGAGATGATGCAAAAGATACTGATTGCCCCTTTTAAGGAAGGGGTTGTTGCGGAGGGCGTGGGGAGTTATTCGGGGACGCATGATAGGGACTTGAGAGGAACATGGTTTCTGAGGCCTTGCTCCTTGAGCTTACCCACTCCCTTGGAGGCTTTAGATAAGGATGCCTTCCATTCGCTTCAGCGTCCTCTTCCCTTCCATCCTTAAATGTCTTAATGATTCATCCCGATATGTTTTAAAGATCCACTTTAGAAAATTGCTTTGGAAAAGCATCTGAAAAGGCAGATTCGCACCCATGAGTAGGCAGTCAAGTGTGTCAGAACCTTCATCTGGAAGTTCAGGCTTCATTTGGTATCTGGAGGAGTCCGCCTTTTTGCTTTCCTGCCACAGAGCCTTGGCAGACAGCGACGTGCCAGGCCAGAGAGCACAGGAGACTTTGCAAGCAGTGCAAAGAGAAGCCCGTGAATCCAGAGGCTTTCCATTCTGTAGGGCACTTGAAGTCATTACCCAGCGCTGGCCTGTGTTAGTGACCTAACGCGTTGTGGCAGCTCCCGCCCCGCTCCGCAGGCTGAGTCAATGCCCCGAGCAGGCAGAGAGCTTGTCCCTTAAGGAGAGTCTATGACTCTTGACATGTTAATCAGGAGGTTCCATTCTCAAGTAGCCTGGTCTTGGGGAGAAAGTCAGAAGAGGAAATGAAGGCCAGAGGGAATCTCTGCCTGAACTGAGAGGTGTGAGTGAATTAGCAACTCAGGCTGCCCGTGAGGCCTAGGCCGACTCAGGGAACTTCGCTGAGGGCTGGTGTGGCACCGGGGACCCCAGTTCTTCCGATGTCCCTTCAGCCCACTGGCCCTTGGCACTCCACTCTACCTCCCAAATCTCACTGGCAGCAAAGCCCACTTTTCACTCAATGGAGGAGATATATTTCTAGATCTTTAGAAGGCTAATTTAGGGATAGAAGAAAGTCCCATTTCTAATATGATGTGGTCAATCAGGGATTTTAATATTTGTCACCTAGACATGGAAGTAAAAGCTCGTTGAATTAATTATGAGAAATGGGATGACAAATTGGTCCCTGTGCTTCCATAAATTTTTATCTTATTTTCCTGCTACAGATTAATTTGGTGGACTCACACAGACTTAATTAAAGTACTGAAATTGTAATTTTACAGTTTGGTTTAATGTGAAGGATAAGAAGCTGGACCCCTTACCTGTGGCTTTAAGAAGCCCTTAAAGGACCCCGAGGGAAATGAGAGATGTTAAATTTATGACCTGAATTTGAGAACGATGGGCTCTACCCCTCCAAATAACTTGACCAAGTGGAAGCCCTTACATTCCATTTACTATGTGTTGCAGGTTAATGTTCTGTAACTTCTAAAAGGCATGTTTACTTAGAAGAAGTTCTTGAGGCATGAAAAGGTCATTTCAAGCCCTCTTAGATCTTCCCCATGACTCACGGACTAAGAGAAGAAAAGTTATATATAAGAAAAGCATGCTACAATGTTGTGACCCCAGGCAGTTTAGTTTGCTTCTGTCTCTCCCTATTCTGATTGCAAAAAGGAAGAGTACTAAATTATTGCTAAGGTCCCTCTCAGTTCTGTGACCTTGCACTATGCTGAGAATAGTGTAGGATTTTTATTTTTGAGCACCTACTATGTGCCAGGAACCGTTTTGGCCCCGGGATATAATATCAGCCTCAGGGGGCTAACATGTTGGAAAGAGAGAGAAATGGACGTGCAATGATTATTCAGCTTGATGCCTACAATAACAGATACTTGGTTGCTGAAGCTGGCTAGGCTGACTGTCCTCCAGAAAGAATGAGACAAAGTTCCAGACCTCACAATGGTTTTATAATCAGGAGTCATTTTACCCAGTTAAGTCCTGTGCTTTGATGTACTTCCAGGTCACTCAGGGACCAGCAGGTGGGCGCTCATCAGAATGACACTCACTTATTACTAAGTAGAATCGTTTACTACCCAGTGCTCTCCTCCCTTTCTATGTAACGCAGAGCTTTTGAGCTACTTCGGGAGCTTATGCTTCATTTAGAACTCATTTTGAAAATGAAAATTTATGAAACTGGCAGAATATTAGAGTCACTATTAGCTAAAATTTTCAGTTAGCAGAAGTGAGTCATAATGGGCAAGGAAAAGAAATTAAACCTCTGAACGTACAAAAGCAAATTCCACCCCCATCCTCTTCTGTTGCATTTTAAAATAAAAAATTACTTCCTCAAATCTGTGTTCGAAAGTGTACAGCAAGGCCCAGCATGTGACATGTTCACCGTTGATTTATTCTTTCTTCAATTCAGTAGACATTTGTTGAGCTCCTGCTTTGGGCTGGCACTGTGCTCGACACGGGCCGGAAGAGCACGCCTGAATGAAGTCTCCCCGCCCACGGCTGAACCGCCAGGGTGGCAGAGCTTGTGTGTGCTCCAGCAGAGTAGGGAGCCCAGGGACAGAAGCACAGGGCATGGGGCAGTGCGGCGTGAGGCTGCAGTGGAGATGGCGCTCCTAGCCTTGTGCGTTGTGGTCATTCTGAGGGCATGATTGAAGCCCTGCAGTTTTAAAAAGGATTTTATTTATTTATTCTTAGAGAGAGGGGAAGGGAGGGAGGCAGAGAGGAAGAACAACATTGATTGGTTGCCTCTTGCATGTGCCGCCACCAGGGACCCAACCTGCAACCCAAGCACGTGTCCTGATGGGGAATCAAATCATTGACCCTTTGCTTTGCAGAATGACACCCAACTCCCTGAGCCACACCTGTCAGGGCAGGAGACCCTGCCTTTATTTTTATGAAACATCAGAGGACATGGTGTTTGGGTAGAGTGTACAGAAAGGACACTAAGCTCGTTTAATTAGGTATTGTTTTCTAATGTGAAAGACCATGGTTACATCTTTGAGTTTTGAAGTCCCTCATACGCTGCTGTTAACTAACAGTTAAATCATAAACACAGTGCTCTGTTCTAAGGAAAGACTCCAGATCTAGCTTTTTATGGCAACCCCCAAACCATATGCCCCCAGCAAGCATGCCTTGCAGTACAAAATTAATCTAAGCAACAGTTGCTGTTTTAAAACAATAAAATACGTCTTAATCTATCTATCTATCTATCTATCTATCTATCTATCTATCTATCTATCTATCTATCTATCTAATCATTTATCCATATACCTATTTTTCAGAACAACATAAGAGCTCAGGTTCTGGAGAGGCAGGCTTTAGAACTTCGTAACAGTAGTGTTTATCGTATTTATTATCACACACACAAATTGGGATAAAAACAGCAAAAGCACAACTCTTGAGATTTTACCTTTGAAAATAACGGTATTACATAAACATACAGTTGGTCAGGGGAATGATTCCTGCCAGAAGTCTCCATATTTTAAGGGCTCCCTTCACCGGCTTCTACTACTTCTGGATTGGCAGAGCAGCTATACAAGCGTTTGCAATATGAAGTAAAATAAAAATAGATTCAGTTCCTTCAAGTTAAAGAAGTAAAAAGCACTTTAGAAAACATTTCCCCCCCTGGAGCCTATTTTCCTTTGTCTAAGCCTAATTTGATTTTATATGGCCGAAATTCCACAGGGAATTAGGAGAGAGAATGAAAGAGAGAGAGAAGCAGAGAGAGAGAGAGAGAGACTCTAATGACTGGAGGTGAAGCTTACCCTGGAGTTACCGCCCCCACTTATTTTGCTTGCAGTAGGGTTTATGGAAGCCCTAGCCATAAATCTTAACAAGGAAGTAGGAGAAATCAATATTTAATTAATTTTAGGAGCTGAATTTTACCGAGTTCTCTTAGTTATTTTCAAAAACTAATGTCTATCAGTGAGATGGTTAGTAAATGGTTAAAATGGGAGAACTGTTTTATTTTTGAACTAGGAGAGGAAAGGGGAACATTAGCAGAAAGATTGAGTGGAAAGGAATGCCTCCGACAGGGACATATCTGTGCAAGATGAAGTCTGTGGAAGAAGAAATGCTTAAAGTGGTTCTTCCTTAATGGAGTAAAACTCTACTCCCATCATTGGCAAAGGAGGAGCAGCTGAACCCCAAAGCCCTGAATCTGGACACTTAATACTTACCTGACTCTTGGAGGCCTCTGGCTACTTGTTGACACAGCTGCTCCGGCTTGGATAGGAGTGGGGTTGCAGGCGCTGCGGCTTTTAGTTCCAGTCTCTGGCCTAAGAGTAGTCCCTTCCCCTAATTCGCTAGAGCGCAGGGGGACCCAGGCTGAACATTTCAGCAGGGCCTCACAGAGGGCTTCCAGTAAACTCACAGGACCACTGGCACAAGAATCACCATGAGGAGCTTGTTAAGACGCATGTGTCATCCTCAAAGATTCTGATTTTACAGATCTGGAGGGGCACCCAGGAATCTGCACTCTTAATTCCCTCCCGAATGAAGGTGGACCACACCTTGAGAAACACTGTGGGAGAGGCCAGCTTGACTGCTTTGGCTTTAATGGGGTTAGGAGGGAATTATGAATCAGAACCTATGCACATCCCTATCCTAATCTGTCGCTATGGCAATTTGTAGGGAGAGGTATACACCAAGAAGGATAGCAGAAAAGCATCATCATGCCACTTTAATGAAAATACCCAAGGAAGCTGCCCTAGAGCAAATGGCTCAGCTTTGAGGTCCAGGCATGCTTTGGGGACCTGCAGAACTGCTGCGGGAGGGAGGGCATGAACACAGGGCCAATGGAAGTGTCGATGTTAAGGCTCAGTAACTTGCCCACTGGCAAAAACAGGCCCAAAGAAACACAGGCTCTGACTAATTAGATTAGCAAGTTCTCCATTGGGTGGGTAGAGACTAGGAGGTGGGCAGGCAGAAGAATAATGTCCATTTATCTGTGGGATAATAATAGGAATGAATTATATAAATGAATATGTTGATATACCCAATTAATAAATGTATTCTGTTCCTGTTGCTTGGGAGAAGATTCAATTCCATTTATTATTTTTTCCCCTTTAAGCAGTGGTTGTAGACAGAGATACTGGGTTGAGGGAAAAGAATATAAATATATAGGGTTTCACATTTTTATTGCTTTTAGAGAGAGAGAGGAAAGAGAGAATGAGAGAGAGAGAGAGAGAGGTCAGTTGCCACCCATGTGTGCCCCGGCTAGGGATTGAACCTGCAACCCAGGTATGTGCCCTGACCAGGGATCGAACCTGCGACCGTTGGTGTACAGAATGACGCTCCAACCAACTAAGCCTCCCAGCCAGGGCTATAGAATTTCACTTTTTAAGCTTCCCTCTAAAATGTCCAAATCCTAGAAGACTCAGTCATAGTCCTTGATATATAGTGCTAGGGTGATTTTGCCAGGCCAGCCTAGATTACAAGAGTAAGGGTGATGATGTATTAGTTGAACAGGTGCCACATAGACTCTTTTCAGATTACAATTTTGGAAAATCAGTTAAATAAAAGGGTTGGCAAGCCTAGGCTGACATAAGAAGAAAATGGTTTGCTGTTATGTTTTCCAATGAATTAAAGTGGTGAACCTCAAAACACCTTTTCCATCTGGAGTGGCCTGTCTGATGTGGCAGTGAGAGCTGCTGCATGATTTGTGGTTACGGCGAGAGTTTTGAGGGATTAGTGGGAAGTCCGCTTGCTCAGTAAGGTAAAAAATACCTTGGCCCAAGACTTGTTGTCTTTGGTTCCAGCAACCTCAGCTGTTCACACTGTGTCAGCCTCAAACACAAGTCACCAACTCCTTGAAAAGGATGTTTACTGCATGTGCATTTGAAATTAGTGACTTGCTTCCACTTGACTTAGATGCTTTGCTCCTTTGCTTTTCTTATCTGATGTTGATGGGTGAGTTAGCTCAGGGAGAGCCTTCTCAGGCTGGGGCCCTTGCTCTTCTCCCCCAGGCAGACACTCATTAGAGGAGTGCATCACAAAGGTACTGCCCTCTTAGCAGGGACTATGGATTAATTTCACAGGAACCTTTATCAGCTGTTATCTTGGATAACACTTGCTACCTCTTGGATAGTGATGGATCCACCCTATCTGTCTGAGATAAGGAATCCACAATCTTTTACCCTCCTGAGACCCAGGCCTGGACCTCTCACAACTTCCAGCAGGAACACGGGGTGACAGACCTCTGTGCCTTTGGAGCACTGGTCTTCATGTCTGCACTGTCCTTCACATCTCAGCTTCTGTTCATCCTCCAAGACTAACGCACCTCTGCAGAGCCTTTCCTGACCCCTCCCTCTTCCCTGCTGTCCGTGCCCCTGTTTTGCTCTCCTCATGTGCGCTCTGTGCATATGGCTATCACCGCTCTTAACATCCCTTCAAACCTGCCTACAGTCTCCAGGAGGTTATTTATAATCTGGTCCTTGGAATTCCTCTGCACATTTTACAGCCGTCTGCGTTTCCCCAGGGAAGGGCGTAGTTAGCAGCTCGGAAGCACATAACTCTCCTGTTACGGTTTTCAGGCACCAGGGAAGCAGTTAAGTCCCTGCCTGCCATTTATCACCCAGCGCTTTAAGTTGTTCTCATTGATGTCCTCTCCATACAGATTGCATGTGACCACATGAGCACAGACAGCCCAGCCACCGACGCCAGCCCTGCAAAGAAGCCCTGGTCGGTTTGTCTTGATGACAGGTTTGGCTTGGCTCATCAAATCCGAAGCAAGCAGTGCCGTCTCTACTCTTTAGGGTGAGTACATTTTATAGCAGAAGAAAACAAAAACACTCCTGCAGGTGGCCAAGGTCTTTCAGCAACACAAAGTTGCGAATGGATGCAGCTCACAGCAGGCGCCGTGCTGTGCCTCCCTCCCTCGTCATCAGACTCACCTGTGTGTGATGTCACTGGGGTACTTGTTGATAGCCGGAGGGGCCGGGGCCACCATCTCTCTCGCTCTGTGGGTAGGAAGATGGCAACTTCAATTTTCAGCATAATGATGATCCTTTTGGTGAAGTCAGTGACATTCAGCTAGAATTAGAGCATCCTGATTTTATTTATTTATTTATTTATTAAATATATTTTATTGACTATGCCATTACAGTTGTCCCATTTCACCTCCTGCATTCCCCTCCACCCTGCACACCCCCTCCCCACCCATACTCCCCCCTTTAGTTCCTGTCCATGTGTCGTAAGTTCTTTAGCTTCTACATTTCCCACACTACTCTTGCCCTCTCCCTGTCTATTTTCTCCCCACCTTCTATGCTACTTATTCTCTGTACCTTCTCCCCCCTCCTCCCACTCCCCTGTTGCTAACCTTCCACATGATCTCCATTTCTGTGTCTCTGCTCCTGTTTTAGGTGTCCTCTTAGTCTGCGTTGTTTTTGGTGTGGATGTTAATAACTGTGAGTTTGCTGTCCTTTTACTTTTCATCTTTTTTATCTTCTTTTTCTTAGATAAGTCCCTTTAACATTTCATATAATAAGGGCTTGGTGATGATGAACTCCTTGAATTTGACCTTATCTGAGAAGCACTTTATCTGCCCTTCCATTCTAAGTGAAAGTTTTGCTGGATAGAGCAGTCTTAGATGTAGGTCCTTGCATTTCATGACTTGGAATACTTCTTACCAGCCCCTTCTTGCCTGTAAGGTCTCTTTTGAGAAATCAGCTGACAGTCTGATGGAAACTCCTTTGTAGGTAGCTGTCCCTTTATCTATTGCTGCTTCTAGAATCCTCTCCTTCATTTTAATCTTGGCTAATGTAATGATGACGTGCCTTGGTGTGTGCTTCCTTCAGTTCAACTTCTTTGGG
The DNA here is from genome assembly GCA_004027735.1 of Carollia perspicillata. Classification (NCBI taxonomy): domain Eukaryota; kingdom Metazoa; phylum Chordata; class Mammalia; order Chiroptera; family Phyllostomidae; genus Carollia; species Carollia perspicillata. The sequence continues at coordinate 15,210 of PVKM010004956.1, forward strand.
ACTCTCTGAGCTTCCTAGACTTCCTGGAAGTCTATTTCCTTTGCCAGGTTGAGGAAATTCTCCTTTATTATTCATTCAAATAAGTTTTCCACTTGTAGAGCATCCTGATTTTAAAGAAGGAATATAATTAAGAATACACGTACAAACAAGAGTGAAGATATTAGAAATTTCATACGCAGTTACAATGAGTGACCCAAGGCAAATGGCCGCTATTGGATTTTTATGTTTTGGGACAATGGTGAATCTGTGCATACTTTCATATTTAAAAAAAAAGCAAGAGAAGAAACCTCTTATGAAACCATGAGACTTTGTCAAAACTCTGGGAAATGTTGATATTCACTTATTCAGCCTGAAATTACCTAAATATACAAATGGATTTAGTGAGCTTTCTGTAGAAGGGTGAGTATAAGGTAATGAAACTTGTTCACCAAATACACCAGTACTCAAGTTACACAGTTCTGAACTCACAAATTATATATGTCTCAAAAAAGAGAGGAGAGAGGTTTTTGTTTATCCTCACCCGAGGATACGTATATTGATTTTAGAAAGAAAGGAAGGGAGAGAGATAAAAAGGCAGAGAGAGAGGGAGAGAGAGAAACACTGGCGTGAAAGAGGAGCATCAATCAGTTGCCGCCCACGCACCCATACATGCCCCGACTGGGGGTTGAACCCGCAACCTAGCTTGATATTTAACACCCTGGAATAATTTCTTTTACAGCATATAACTGAGTAAAATGAAGCTGGGAAAGCTGTTTTTAGAGAAATTTTTAAAATTTCTTTTTGCTTTCCCTATACTTCTGAGCTATTAGATAAAATAGTTCTGCTGTAAGATTTTTCCATGCAAAAGGGTAGTTTCTTATTTTCATTTAAATGTTCACTATTCAAAATCAGCTTTGTAAAGAGCAGATGAGAACCGTTGAATTCTACTGGGAATAGAAATGCGTAGATTATGAGGGCCAACATTTGATTCAAACCCTGAAAATGCTTAATTGAAAACTGGGAACTAAATATTTCTCATGCCCTAAAAAAGGATGCTTGGCATTGTGGGTATATATGCTGGTTACACCGTTACCCAGGACTTAGGGTCTAGACAAACATCCCCCCTTTTTCAGGTGAATTGCCTGCTGGAGGGGCAGGTAAATCGCAGGCTGACAGCATCTCAATCGATGCGGAAGGAAGAAGGAAACCCAGGGCAGATGAGGTGCTCCAGGAATGAGGGGCATGGGTCCCCAGCACTGGGAGTGTTGGGAGAGTTATGCGGTAGGTGCGAGGGCAGGCAGTGGGCGGGCAGGACGGGGGCATACGGCCCGACACCCAGGCAGTCTCTGCTCCAAGCCCCAGGGCTGTGGCGACAGCACCACTGCTGTGCCCAGTCGTCTCCATCCTAACCAAGGACGACGGGTGCGGCTGCGCGGAGGGTGAGCTCCCTGCCTTCTCACCCTCCACCCCGAGACCTCGAGCAGGTGTCACCTCCACCTTCTCTCTGATGTTTGACCAGGAGCCAAAGCTTTTTATTGAGTAGTTCATATAAAAGACATTTTTTTTTTCTGGGAAAGTGACCTGTGTGTGAAGTTCAGCTGCAAATTAAAATCAGATCGTTTCAGTTACGTAGATGAAGTCAGGAAAGGCACCGAAAAGGAACGTTATGTCATGGAGAAGGGAGACGACAAGAGAGACAGGAGGCCGTGGGTTCTGAGGATGGTGTCGTCTACCGCAGAACTCTGGGTGAATCTGCCCCGCTGGTCTTCCCGTGCGGACCGTGGGCGCCAGTGGGGGGCGTGGGTGGGGGGCTGAGGGATGTGCCTACAGTGAAATGGGGGAACCATGCCCTATTTCATCCTTCGTATGAAAGACTGTGTTCCGGGGATAGGAGTGAGAGTGGGAAGGAAAACTGCGGATGGGGTAACACACAGGCAAATATTTCTCCTCTCTTCTCTAGTGCTCCGGAGGGTTGCACCATTTGGCTTCAAGACATTAATTCTCAGCATCAGACAGAAGATGTGATAGATGACACTAGTAAGGCAACCAGAGCCAATATTTCACACAGGAAATCCTGGACTTCCAGTTGCCATGAAGTCCAGCGACCGAACTTGCTGTCAGGAGCAATGACTGAACTCTAGAGCCAAAAATTTCCATCTTATAATAGTTTAATTAACACAGGCGCTCATAGTGTATATGAATGAGGAATCAGAAAATCATGGACCTAAGGACACTTTTAGATAATTTGTTTCCTAATCAGTCCCATGAAATTTTAATACCATAGGTATAGTATAATCTATTTATGTAACATATGTATCTTTGCTTTACATATAAAAAGAGGAGGATTTTTTCCCTCATAAATCAATTGCCCCCTTAGGGGTAAGAGCATTCATGTTGAGAATATATGTAAAAAAATAAATCTTGGCATTTCATGCAATGTTATTTAATAAAATTTAATAACTATAAAATATTTTTATTCACTATTCAATGTCATTTATGCCTTGGAAAACCTATTTCTCTTCCTCTAGTAGCTGGCTGTTTATAGATCTAATTGTAATCACTTTAATAATTAGATAATAGATAATCTAATTATCTATATCAAGATAGATAATCATTTGCCATATTCTCTGGTCCCCGCTGACATGAAGAATGGACTACTGAAACTGCTAGGAAAAAATGCTAATTTTCATACTTCTTTCAGCCCTTCTGCCCTCAATGGTGTGGGTTAAAAGCTTTCCCTATAGCTGCTTTGATTTTATTTTTTAGTTTTTTTTTAACAACTTTGTTGAGATATACTCCACATACCTAGCAATCCACTCATTTAAAGTGTGCAATTCGATGTTTTTTGGTCACTGTAGTAATTTTTACAGCATTTTCATCACTCCCCCAAGAAAAGCCTGTACCAACAGTAGCACTCCCGATTTCTTCCCAACCCTCCTCCCGCCTCCGCCTCTTAGTCCTAGGCAACCACTACTCTACCTTCTGTCCCTATAGATTTGTGTGTTCTGGACATTTCGTAAAAATGGAAGCATAAAACACATGGCCTTTTGTGATTGGCATTTTCGTTTCGCATAATGTTGATAAGGTTCATCCATGTTGTACCATGTATCAGTACCTCATTCCTTTTAGGTGCCAAATCATATTCCATTGTGTGGATATACTGCATTTTATTTATTCACTCATCGGTTGATGGACATTTAGGCTGTTTCTACTTTCTAGCTCTTGTGAATATGTTGCTATGAAAATGCATGTGTGAGTTTTTGTGTGGACATTTGTTTTCATTTCTCTTGGATATATACCATTTCAAATTCCTGCAAGCAGTGTATGAGGATTGCAACTTCTCCAGATCACTGCCAACACGGTATTATTGGTCTTTTTGACTCTAGCCTTAAAAAAGATAGCCGCCTTAGAGCCACTAGTGGATGGGAAGTGGTATCTCATTGAGGTTTTGATTTGTTTCTCTCTATTGGCTTATGATCTTGACCATCTTTTTATGTATTTGTGCTCTGAGTTTTCAATTCCTGGGGAACATAGGGGACACTCACCTTAGTATTCTCAGGAATATTTTTAAAGGAATAACCAAGGACCTAAAACAGTGCCACGTCCATCCCCTCTACTCTCAGGTAGTCATTCTGCCGCACCAGATTAGATGGTGGGAAACTCAGCGGAGATGACGATGTTGGAAATCATGTGGGTTCAGTAGGAGGTGGAAAATAGGACACGGGATCTGTTGCGTAAAAGGAATGGGAGGTTTTGTGGGAGGAGTGCTGAACCTTTTCCTGGCCAAGAGGACGGAGAGACTTATGGCTGAGGGACATTAGAGAGTGGGCACGTGGCAGATCCGGTGAGGAGGAGAGCAGCACGGTGGGAGTGAAGGGAGAGGACAAGGCAAGTAAGAGTATTCAGAATGTCTACGGGGAGGATCTCCGTACTGAAAACTCACTTTACAGTTAACTAGGACCAGGTAAATGCTTGTTATCCAAAGAACTAGTATGTGTCTAATTTATGAAATAATCTGAAACAGTAGAGTCTAGGAGAATGGCGTACTTATGCTCTGGGTCCAGGTTCAGTTGATGTTTTATAGGTACTCCATGGGATATGGGTAGCTTAAATCACATCTAATTATAGAATTTTGGGCAGGGAAGGCATAATCACCATTAAAAAAAATCTTCTCTCAGTTAATTTCATCACTCAAATTGATGCTTTAATCAAAGTGATGAACCTTATATGTATCACTAAATAAGGAATATTTTTGAACAAATTAAAAATTAGTAAGTAATGCATTTTCCACACAATGTGCCATCTATTGGGGACTTAAATATACATTCTTTTCTCCTTTTGGTGAGAATGTTAGGCAAGGTGCCTCTTCTGTTTCTTGAGTACTAGATCCGGTAGGACCACGAGCCTTTGTCTTTTTTGCTTTCCAGCGCTGTTTTACAGTACGCTCTGTTTCTAAGAAAACAGCTGCTGCCTGTAAGTCAAACTGCATGCACAGCACTGGGGCCATTAGAATGGAGACAAATGACCTCATTAGCAGAAGGTACCTCTCTCTCCCCACGGGAACTGACCCCGGGGCTTACGTTTTCGACATGTATGGGGGAGTCTCTAAAGACAACTGGATGGTCTTTGTTTCACTGCTACTGTGGTTTACGTATTTAAATTTTTCTTATATTCTTCTACATGTTGGAACAAGTGGTTCTCTGGTCTATGTTTGTTTAGCAGATAATTTCCCCTCTTTCTTTTATCCAGAAGCTTTTAGCTATAACCCTTTTTGTGTATAGTTAGTGTGCAATTTTTGTAAATATGTATAGCTAACCACTTGTTAAAATAGAAGTCTTGCTACAACTAAGAAACTTGGCCTTGGAACTGTCATTTTTGTCAACCCAATGCTTTTTTTGCTTTATTACGTGTGGGTTTTTTTGTCTGTGTGTTGATTTCCACCCTCCTCTTTTTCTATAGGCTGGGAAGTGACGATACCCATTTTGAGGTTAGCATGGCCAACAATGGGTGTGAAGTGCATCGTTTCGACCCTAGTGTTAAATCAGCTCACCTTCTGGAGAGTCAGCACCTTTGGTATCACCGCTTGTCCATCAACTGGCGCGACCCCCATCCAGCTGTTGCTGCCCAGAAACTACACAGCAACACCAGAAAACTGGGAACCATTTTGAATGAATTTGGGCATCACAAGGTGAGGGTTTTTTCATTTGATTTCATAATTTAATAAAGCGAACAATGCAAATCAAGAGCTGGATAGTTGAAGGTTCAGTATTTTTAAATGTTATTTTTCAGTTACAGTTTATATTCAATATTATTTTGTATGAGTTCCAGTTTCAGGTGTACAACACAGTGGTAGACAATCATATATTTCACAAAGTGATCCCCCCGTACTCCCAGTACCCTTTGGCACCATACATAGATATCACAATATTATTGACCATATTCTGTATGCTGTACTATTTTGTAACTAGAAGGTCCAGTTTTAACCTAACCCATCACCCATCATTATTTATAGCATCAGCTCTGTAGACATAAGGTTTTGACAAGGATAGAGATATTAAAATTGCTTTGAAAAATTTAGGTGCAGCTGAGTAGTGCTAAGTAAGGTTTTGGCTAAGACCAGACAGGAAGACGAAGAACCTGCTTCTGGCATAGGCTCTGGAGTACCATTTCCGACTGGCACTTGATTTAAAATTTCCAGGCAGAGGAAACGACTTACGTCAGCCTCAAATACAAAAAGGAGTCAGACTCAGGCTTACATTTGATAACAGATCGCTTGTGTATCATGTTTCTTGGTGTTGTAACAACTATTTCAAGTCTCCAGGCACTTAAAAGTCAGAAAATATGTGTAGCTTTGATTAAAATGTACTTTGTAAAGTTGAATGGGCATGATGCATGTTGCAACTGAGATAGTTATGTTCAAAGGATATCAAGTCTCTACAAATATTTTATTGTAAATGGATAGCAAGAAAAGAGACTCAGACTTTGAACTGTGTTCTTAAAATCACATTTTAGTGTAGAGCTGAGCTAATTGCATTTTGTAGGCAGATACTAGAGAAATTCTCCTGAGTGTAGCTGACTTACGTTTGGTCCCCAGGCCTTCCTGGGCTGGGCCTATCTTGACCTTTTATTCCCAGCCAGAGGTGCCCTGTAACTTAGAACATGCTAGAATGGCTATGTCTGAGAAACAGTGTACATGGAGCTCAATTTTAAACTTCAGTTTACTGCTTGGTCTTTAATCAAAGGGCCTTTCCTCTGCATTGCTCTTCCCCCGCTTCTTCTTTTTCTTCTTCTTCTTCAAAAAAACTGCCTTTATTTCAACAGCAGGAGCTTCTTTAGAATTCTTCAAAGAATTTGCTGTGCTTTTAACATGTGATTAACTACTGATTTGTATTTTGCTTTGCCACTGAAAGTACTAGCATTTAATAGTTAGGAGCCTTAATGAAAAATTTATAGGGTTTTGGGAGTAAAATCTGTGAACAGGACCCAAAGGAGTGAGAGCGTTTTTCAGAACTTTATCTTGTTTTTGCTGCTTCTTACCTTCATAAGCCTGTTTTTTAAAGCTGAAAATTACAGGCTTGATTCTCTCGTACGTCAACTCTAGATTATTCAAAGAGCTAACTATTGATTCTTCGTATTCATTTAAGCGTTTTCCTGCTCCTCCTTCATGTTTTTTTGCCTCTCGGCCCTATCTACCCACCCCCACTCTTCAAAGAAAACACTGAATAGATGTGAAACTCAAAGCAACTTTGCCTTTTTCAATAATATGTTAGCAAGAGATTTGGTAAATGTGAGGATAAAATAAGCCTTTGGAAAACGATCCGTGGAAGTAATTCATCTAAGTCACACCGCCTGTGGAAACCGCTTTTTCAGACGGCAGGTTCCCACTTGATTCGAGCTTGTTTAGCCCTGGGAGCTGGAGGAGGCCAGCCCTTCTGCTGAGGACAGAGCAGCAGGTCTTCGCTGCTCCCAAAACAGCAGGAACGTTTACGTGCCTAGAAAGGAGAAATGTTTTGGAAAATTTCTTGTATTCTTAAAGCTACTTATTTATATTAAAAACCTGAATAACGTCACTTACAATCGTTAAGATGGTAATTTTTACATGTATTTTACCACAATAAAAAAAGGAAAAAAAAACAGTAATAATGAAATAATGAAAGTGATCTGGCTCAGAATTGCCATGTATGTTTTTGCTGCTTAAAAAAAGAATCCCTTGTTGTAGAATTTAAAAGAGACTGATATTCTTTTTTAGAGATTCTTCTGGGGAAATGCTTTACAAACACAAACTAAACCCATCCGTGTGAGTGATGACTTCCTTGAGGAACATGTTTCTAGGAGTTATGCGATGGCAGATAAAAGGAACCTGGCTTTGGCCTGTGGCAAGCAAGGTCTGTTTTCATTTTCCTGCATGTGCACAGGCACTGGTAAATAGGACGTGGCTCTGGTGGAGAAAGCAAATAGAACACACGTGCATGCACACACACACGTACACACACGCACGCACGCACACACGCACACAGCGGTGCTCTTTGCCTTGCCGTCTTCACTCATTTTTCTGGAAGTGAGAAGAGAAACCAAAGAGGTTGGGTTGTGTTGTTGTCACTCCATGATTTTAAAACATCTCATATTGTTTGGTGATGTTTTTCATGGTAAGCTGTTATTTTTCTTCTTTTTATCGGACCTTGTGATTCCAGCCACTCAGGCAAAAATGGAGGCAAAATAAAAGGAAGTGTTTTGAGATGATGACAGAAAGATGCATATGGCTTTCTTACTGCTTTTAAAACTCTTTGGTAGTTTCAGCTTCAAACTATAAATCACAAAATCTTTCTAAAGCATCAGGTGAGAGCAGCTGCCTCAGCAAAAGCATGGGAACCAGAAGCCCAGTCTGTCAGAGAATAATATCTCCTGAACCCAGCATCATCTGAAATGATTAACGGTCTTTGCTGAATTGCTTGTTGCTGTAACTACACATTAGAATTTTCTAGAATATGACTAGAAATATTGAATCTGAAATTTCTGCACATATTAATCATACTGTATGCTTTTTTCCTAAGGTCTTTATTACACAGAGGATGCTAAATGATCCTGGCAGGTTAATGATAAATTAGTTTTTTCACTCTCAACAGTGCTGATGACATGAATAACAGGACTGAGTCAGAGCTCACCTGCAGATGCACTAATCTAGGTTGGAGGCATTGTCCTCTTTTTGGGTTTTGGAATTGGGCAAGTTGCAAATGACTCTCTGGTGCTCAGTTAGACTGTCAGTGAAACTGGGTCGGTGATACTACCCAAAAGGATTGTTTTTGAAAATTAGATCAGGAAACACACTGTGAAATGCTCCAGCAAGGTGCCTGGCATGGATGAGTCATTTGTTCGTAAATTCAAAGGATTTTTATTATCAATTTCAGGAAATTTTCTACTGAATTTCATAGAAACCATTTTCTTGCTCTGTTTTAAGGGAAAATACATTGGAGATTTTTCTGGAAATTGCTAGCTGCACCTGATTCCAGTCAAGAGCTCTTAATGAAGGTTTTGTGTGAAACTGAAGGGCAGTTGGCTCTTCAGCACCCTTGTTGGGAGCTCCTACTGTTTGCTGCCTCGGGGTCCTGAACAGTTTTGCTGAGATTGCGTGGAAAGTAAATTCTGTGTTGTAGAGAAATGAAATAAGCTGCTGAGAATGAATACAGAGCAGATGTAGACCAAGGGGGACGACCCGGGTGGAGCTGGACTTCCTGCCAGCTCAGTGCTGAGGAAAGAGTGGGGGTCCTCATTCTCTCTGGACACTGCCTCAGTGGCCGGGTGTCCCCGTGGACTCTTACAGGAGAGGGAGTTTCTACTTCCCTGGGCTGAGGGCTCCCCATTGATCACAAAACATCAGTTCTGTTGCGTGGTTGCTGCTTTGCTAGGGAGAATATGGGCCTTGAAATTAAACTACTGAAAGATTCCTTTTTCTTTTTGCTTATCAAATCAGCAAATATAAACACGAGATTGATACTGCCCTACAGTGGAATGCTTGCTTGGAATAGTACTCATGCTTTGCCTCTGGAAATGGAAAATGATAGACCCTTTCAGGAAAAAAATTTCAACCATGTGTATATAAGATGTCACTTTTAATTCCTAGAAATCTTTGCTTTACACTTGATGTTAGCCAAAAGGCCGAGAAGCAATGAAATCTTCTTTGCTTTAAATTTATTTTTTCTGCTATTAGTTCTGCCATTCCAGCTTTCCCCCCTTTTTTTAGATAAGTATTTTCATGAAATGTCATTCTAGATTCCTTTATTTTTAATTTTTTGATATAGTTTTAGTTTAGGTAGTGTATAGGAGTGACATTCAGTATATACCTGGATTGTGTTTTTAAATTCAATCTGATAATCCTCGTCTTTAAACAGGTGTGTTCAGAGTCCTTGTAACTACTGGCATGTTTGGACTCTTTTTCACTCTTTTTAAATTGGGTTATTTTTGTTTTCTGAACTTGTGTCTCTTCTTGCCAAAGCTTATTTATTTCTCTTGCCAAACCTTGTTTCTCTTCTCGCCAAAGCTTAGTTCAGTAAAAGTTATGTGGACAACTGGGCAGGCTTTTGTTAAAAAAATTAATTTTGATTTTTGTTTGATGTCTTCTACCAAAGAAAATAAAACCAAATAATAAATGTTTAAAAAGCTGATGCTATAAAGCTACTAGAAAAAACTATGGGGGATTAAAAAATAATCCTGGAATAAGGAAGTGATGGGACAAGGGATGATTGATTAATCTGATTACATATAAATATAAAATTTATGCATGGTAACAATACCAAAAGCAAAATTAAAAGATAAATAACAGACTGGGAAATGTTTACAACTCATTTCATAAGCAGAGAGCTAATTTCACTGGTATGTAAAGAGCTTCCACAAATCAATAAGGAAAAGATTAGCACTTAATACCAACTTGGGTAAAAATGGAAAAAACAGTTCACAGAAAAAAGAAATACAGATGGTTCATATGAAAAAATGTTCTTACTTGCTCATAATAAGAGAAATGCAAATGAGACTATACTTAAATACAATGTTTTCATCCATCAGATTATCAAAGATAGAAAGTGGCCTGAATGTAAGCTGGTACAATCTCTGTGCAAGGCAGTTGGCAGTATGTATTGCATTGCAAATGCACACATCCTTTGATCCGTCAGTTCTGCTTCTATGAGTATGCCATATGGTCGTGTGAACTGATATATGAAGGTTATTATTTGCCTCATTGAAATAGCAAAGGATAAAAAATTATCTATGTATCCACTATTGTGGAGATGTTTGAATAAGTGATTGTACATCTTTTCATGGATTATATACAATGCCCCATGAAGAAAAGGAAAAAGCAAATCTTTATATACTAATGTGAAACAATTTCTGAGATGTATTTTTATGAAAAGGAACTCACAATGCAAAGCAATTGCTATAAACAATTTTGAAAAAGAACAAAGTTAGAGAACTACGTGATTTCAAGACTTAATATAAGTGATGACCTTCCAGAGAATGTTGTGTTGATAGATAGACCTGTAGCGCCATGGAACACAAAGAGAATTTGGAAATAACCCCATGTATAATTACTAAATTTATAATAAAAAATGGGCAAAATATTTGAACAAACACTTCACCAAAGAAGATATAGGGATGGCAAAACACACATGAAAAGATACTCAATATCCTTAATCATTCTGGAAATGAAAATTAAAACTACAATGGAACCCACTTTGCAAATGCCAAAATGGCTGAAATTGTCCAAAGATTGGTTACACTAAGCAACAATGATGATGTGGAGAAACTGGAACTCTGAAGCATTTCTGGATGATGAGGCAACTTTTTTAGAAAAGAGTTTGGCAATTTCTTATTCAGTTAAATGTAGATTTTCTAAAGATTGACCCAGCAAACCACTCCTAGGTACTTACCCAAGAAAGTTGAAAATGTGTCTCCACAAAGACTTGTACTTGAACATTCATAGCAGCTTCATTCATAATAGCCCCAAAGGGAAGCAACCCCAGTGTCCATCAACAGGGTAATGGGTAGAGAAGTTATGGTATGGATATACCATATACGATATACCATATACTGTTGTATCCACGTACGATTACACACCACACAGCCATAAAAAGAAACAACCTTAGTGATACATACAACATGAACAAATCTCACAGACTGTCTCTTGAATGAAGGAAACCAGATGCAAAAGACTACATACTGTATGATTCTCTACTGATGTGAAGAGGCACAACTATTCTATAGCTTTAGAAATCAGATGGTGGTGGCCTAAAATATGCGATGGGGTGATGGAAGAGGAGGTTTATTGAAATGATCCCAAGGGAACGTTTTGGGGTGTTGGTGAGTACATGGGTGTATACATATGTCAAAAGTCACTGACCTGTATACTTAAAATGTATGAATTTTTTGTGTTGAATTATACCTCAATAAAAGCAAGTTGCAGAATGTGTATATATTTCTATCATTCTACTGTTTCATATTATTATTTTGATATGTATAGAATCTCTCTGAACATATACATAAGAAAATTGTGATACCAGTTGACTCCAGGCAGAATAATTGATTGGCTGAATTAGGGGCTGTACTTCCTGTATCTTTTGAGTTTTGTATTTTGTGTGTATATTTTAAAAGTAAAAATATTTTCAGTAGCTCCTCCTCCATTTTGTTTATTTTCTACTTCTGGATTTCCCTTTTGATATATTTTGGAACCGCTCAGTATATCCTCCTTGTCTCAATTGCTTTTCCGTATTTTACAATGTCACTCACCATTCTACTTTTGGATGACTTCCTCAGTACTACTTCCAATCTTCCATTTCCTTTTTAACTATGTCCAGGCTAGAGTTTATACCATTTATGGATATTTTTAGAAATTGCAACGACTATATTTTTTACTTCCAAGATTTTGAATTGGTGTTTTTCCTGTCCATCTGTTCTTTTTTAGTTTTACATATTTTTATTTCAAAATGTATTACCACTGCTTGAATGTTTGTGAAACTAGGTATTATTCTTATTGATCACTCTGAGTATTCTAAACATACTTATTTTAAACTTTTGCCAGATTGTTCAACAAAATTAATTTAATCTCCAAATGAAATAATGTCACAATTATTGCTTTGGTTGGTTCTTTCTCATCAGTTGATTTCTGTGTGTATGTTGGAATTTGCCTTTGCTGCCTCATTTTTAGTGAGAGGCTTTTGGTTTGGTTTTGCTTTTTTCTTTTGTTTTCGGTTCACCCTCCTCTGCCTAGTGATTTTGCAGTAACCTTCAAAGACCTGGTCTTACGTAAGCATTGGAGGGCGCCTGCTCCTCCCTGTGTGACTGGGAGTATATTCGGTCACTGAACCCCCCAGGGTCTGGCTCATTTGATGTTTGCTAGACTGTGTCTTTCCCCCCATCTCTGTAGGCTAGTGGTTGGCTTTAAGCCCCAGCCCCAGCCAGTGGCTGTCAGCAGTTTATTCCAAGCCCCTTTCTGACCCAGGAAACTCCACTGGCCCTTGGTTTTAATGAATGAATGTGGTTCGGCTGCTCTCTCTTGGGAGCACTTCCAGTTCCTGGTCCCTGTAGGTCATGCACCCCTAGGACCTCTGCCACCTGCGTTAGGGCAGGAGCCCAGCACATCCTGGCTTCGGTCCTGCTTACTGCTTGGTGTGCTGGTTCTTAGAGTTGTCCATCTAGCGTTTGAGCCCCGCCTTGTCCTTTCTGTTTTCTCTGTCTCTTTTCTAATTCCCCCTTTTTGCTTTGTGCTGGCGTGGGGCAGGGGCTGCATCTTGCCTTCATACTTTTAAGTCAACTTGATTTATCTTTTTTACTTAGAACTATCTGGAGAAATAATATAATATGCATGGGCTTAGGAATCAACTGTTCTGGTTATGTTTTCTAATAATATTAAAAATCCCTAACAAAGGAAAGATTTTAAATTCTTATATGTATTGCCCCAAATCATAGTCTGTACCAAGACTGCTCACACTGAATGTGTACGTGAACCTTCTGGAGAGTCTGGGATGGGGCCCCAGATCCTGCATTTCTAGTAAGCTCCCGGATGGTGCTGCAGCTGCTCTTTGAGGGACCATACACTGAGTAGCAAGTTCAGCACCACAGCCTGAGAAACACGGAGGATATTTAAGAGTAACTGGCAGTGCTGGGGCCTGAAGCTGGGTGGTGGTCCTCCAGAGGCCCAGCACGGGGCTGCTGAGTGCCCCCCTGATGTCCTCCTGGCACAGCCTGAGTTCCTGCCAGGGAGGGTGTGTGGTGTGAGGCATAGATGCTGCATTGTGCTCCAGACCATTCTCCCTTCCATTTCTGCACCAGCCTATTGCATCAGATTTTTGTCCTAGATGTGGTGTTTTCCTGGGACCATTCTTTCCTCAGGGAGGAAGCTGCTTTATAAAAAATGTCTGGTTGTCTGCCACACCAACTCAAGGCCCAGACATGCCTGAGTCCTGGATGATTAATGGGTTAGCCGGACCCCTGCTCTCTGATGTGTGTTCCTAACTCGGCTTCCTGCGGCTCAAGGCCAGAGACCCTTGGCCGTATGGAATCTCATCCCAACTGGCTGGGGCAAGACTCAGAAAATATGTGATACGTGCCAACCTGACTTTCTCATCAGTACCTTCCTATAGGAAATGTGCAGGGTATCAAAGTTTGAGTACTTTATCTTTTCTACGACCTATTTCAGAATTAGTCGGCATCCCCTTGAGCCTCCAGAGGCCTTAGTCAGGGACGCTTCAGAAGAACATTTGGGTCGGAAACTCCATGGGAAGGGGATGTGCTGCGGTAAAGGGAGAAGCTCGGGCGATTCTTTCAGCTCCCAGTGCAGTCTTCTATTTGGATTTGTTTAAATTCCTTTTCAAAGAGAGGAATCTTTCTGTGTATTTGAAAGCAGCTTTGTCTTGCAGAATTTAAATCACCACAGTGCTGTGTTTCTGTGAAATAAGCCAGTGGCAATTGAGGAGTAATGAGTCATTCACGGTCCCGAATTGCAATTTGAAATGCCGAGACATCTTTCCCATCTCCATCAATCTGCAGTGGACCCTAAGGACAAGCCGTCTTGAAAAAGTGAGTCAAGAACTTTCTCCCTCAATGTTCGGGAAATGAGTTTGGCTCTTTATCCTTTTCACTCTTATCTAATGTGGGAGTTGTTGTGAAGCGAGAGGCCTGGGCTCTTCTTAGTGAATTTCGCGCCATTCAGTATTTAGCTAGCATGGAGGTGCCGTCAGCTATAAAGTCCATTTGAGAATAAACTAGGTACATCTGGAATTAGCAGCGGTTTGTGTTCTCTTGGATGTGTTCTCCCCTAGGTTTTCCTTGGGCGGAAGCCATTTCTGGTGTTTTGTGTGAACGGTGCTCCGAAATTCAGAGACCCACTCCTACCCGTGCAACTGAGTGGTTCTCAGATTTTACTGTTAGAATTCGGAACACCGGAAAACAGAAAGAAAAATAACAGCATCAGGCCACAAGCAAAGAATCTAATCACCTAGGGAACTTGATTCAAATGTCAAACCCAGGACCAACCTGGGGGATTCTGATTTAGCTGTCTGCATGGAGCCCAGGAACATGCATTTTTAACTTCCCCCCAACTCTAACCCAGGTGATGTGCAGATCACCCTTTGATGACCCTCAGCATGCAGAGAGGACCTCAGTAGCTCAGCCTTCCATTTGCAAACCCTCATCCCCTGCTGTGCATAAAACCCTTTAAACAGAAGTTGGTCCAGAGCCTGGCTGTCCAATTCTGCAGCCTCCCTCCGTGTCTCCTTCCCAAGTTGCTGTGTCCTCCCTGCCTTGGTTTCTGCTATCGTACAGTATATGATGCATAACACCTGCCATTTGAGAAGATTGTCCAGTAAATAAACTCATGTCAGTGAGATAAATGAAGGAGAAGTTTTGATGATACAAGAACTGGGATTTTATAGAAACGGAAGCACTGAGACAAAAAGTGCTTCTTTGAGATTTTCAAAGTGGCCTGGTGTTATTTCAAAAGAGGAAGATGTCACATACAGTGGAAATTAGCTTCCAGAGAGCTGGCATTTGGTTTTCTTCTTCACTGTGAACCAGAGGGGGGTGTATTTGCCTGAGAATCTTGCCATTTTGACAAAATTTGGAGACTAAGAGCCAAGTGAATCCCGAGGGAGCAGAGGGGCTATATGCTTCAGGTGCCCATGAAGGTTCCCCTCTGTGTGGCGTCTTTTCCTCAAGGCCACTGTGGTGATGGAGGAATGGGGTGCTCAGTGCTGCGCTGCTCTGATTCGCAGGGCTGTGCGGCTCTGCAGGTCCCCTAGGTGTGCTGAAAAGTGCTTAATGCCATTGGGCAGGAAAAGCCCTCAGAACACACTTTCATATTCGTGAGCCCTCTGAGGGAGTGTGTCCCTGAGCGAGTCCTGCGAGGTCGTATCAGCACACCCGGCGGCCTCCGGAGCTCTGCTCTGCATCGCCAGCTCCCCACGGTGCCCAAGCATCACAAACCACCGTGGAACAGACCGCAGGGGCTGGGGCAAAGGCGGTC
The DNA here is from genome assembly GCA_004027735.1 of Carollia perspicillata. Lineage (NCBI taxonomy): Eukaryota > Metazoa > Chordata > Mammalia > Chiroptera > Phyllostomidae > Carollia > Carollia perspicillata. Next base: position 30,694 of record PVKM010004956.1, read on the forward strand.
ATACTTCCATTGGGAGGTAAAACCTGATTTATTTTCCACCCTGTAAAAATATCAGGAAAGGACGGTTTCACTTGCCACTTTTTAGTTAAAAATATAAGGACCATTTAAAAAAACACAAATTTCCTAGCATGGCTCAGCATTCAACAGTTTTGCACCTAAAATGATAATGCAACATTTCTTATAAGAACTCAGTGTGATGAGTTCACAGCACACCATTAGAGGGAATTATGTAAAGCAGCCTCTCTGTTCCAAGTTTTATTTTAAGATTTAATTTATTCCAGATTCTGCAGGAAAAAAAACCATCCATGTGACAAGCCTGCTAACAGATGTCAGTTTAGTTTTATAGCACATGCCTGCACTTCAGACCCAGAAAAGGGAGATTATTCTTTTTTACCTGCTGTTTATTACATGACACAGCTTCCTAATGCCGTGCCCAGAGGACAGCTGATTAATAATCGTGGGCAAGCAACTTATCACCTGCTTTCATCTTCTGCAGTGCCGAGCGTAAGCTTCATTTCACGTTACCCTATTGAACTACAAGAGGTGCTGGAAAGAGCACAGGTGCCGGATTTTTCTGTGTTAATATTACCTAGGTCAGAAGACAGACTATATTGTAGTGAAAAGAAATAAGAAGAAAAAATTATTTAGCTAGATGGAACTAAATTTGCATTAAAAATTTTTGTGGTATTAGGGGAGCGAGCTGGCTTCACCTTGGCCTCTCTGCATGCCCAGTCGCTACCCGTGGACTAAGTTGGCAAAATGAGCCACAGCAACTTGGATGGGAACAACGACTTTGATGAGCAGTTGCAAATGCAAGAATTATATGGAGACGCCAAGGATGGAGACACCCAGAAAGATCCCTGGAGAGAAACCAAGTCTTTCGGGCAGCCACCAGATGACACCCGCTATGAACGGGACCTGGACAAGAGGGCTTGGTTCCCCAAGATCACTGAGGATTTCACTGCTACACATCAGGCCAACTGCGGCTTTTCTAGTGATGGAGCATCAAGCTCTACTGCAAATGTACAAGATGTTAGTGCTAGGCCCACAGAGGAACCACCACAAAGAAAAGCCCCTGAACCCACTGATCCCAAAAAGAAGGGAGAAAAGAGAAAGGCTGAATCAGGATGGTTTCATATTGGACAAGACAAAAGTACAAATGTGTATGTGTCTGGTTTGCCTTCAGACATTACAGTGGATGAATTCATATAGCTCAGGTCCAGGTTTGGCATTATTATGAGAGATCCTCAAACAGAGGAATTTAAGGTCAAGTTTTCCAAAGATAATCAATGAAATCTTAAAGGGGATGGGGTTTGCTGTTATTTGAAGAGGGAATCTGTGGATCTCACATTAAAACTTTTGGATGAAGCTGAAATTAGAGGCTACAAATTGCATGTTGAGTTAGCCAAGTTTCAACTGAAGGGGGAATATGATGCCTTTAAGAAGAAGAAGAATTGCAAGGATGACAAGAAAAAGCTGTCTCAGCAACAAAAGCATTTGGATAGGAGACCTAAGAGAAGGGATGGGCCATCCCGAACGCACTGTGAATGAGGGGTCATCATCGAAAACATGTTTCATCATGCGGATTTTGAGGGGGATCCATTGGTACTGAATGAGATCAGAGAAGATCTTCGAGTAGAATGTTCAAAGCAAATTAGGAAGCTCCTTCTTTCTGATAGGCACTCAGATGGTGTGGCCTCTGTGTCCTTCAGGAGTCCAGAGGAAGCTGACTATTGTATTCAAACCTTTGACAAACGGTGGTTTGGTGGCCGCCAAATCACTGCCCAAGCATGGGGTGCAACTAGAGATTATCAGGTGGAAGAGACCATAAGTGAAAGGGAGGAAAGTCTGAAAGGATGGGAGGCTTTCCCCACTACTCCTGAGGCCAGTAAAGGTCTTCAGCGTTCAGATTCCATGTGTGCGTCAGGAAGGGCGGGGCCTCCTACCAGGGCTGTCAAACTCGTTTTCACCGGGGGCCACATCAGCCTCACGGCTGCCTTCAAAGGGCTGAAATAATTTTAGGACTGTATACATGTAACTACTCCTTAACTGTTAAGGAGTTGAAGTTATATTTAGTCTAGAATCTAGACCAAAGCATTTTTTAGAGCACCCTAGCACATCTACAATGAATGCTCAAGAAGCCGCAGCTAAAGTGGAATTCAAAGAGCCTATAATACAAGGAAACCGAATGCTTGTCCTTCGTCAGACTTGTTAAATGCATGCAGAATATTTTTAAAGTATTCTGATTGAATTTGTGATATGCAAAACTAAAAATAAGTTGTTGATGTGCAGAAACTGAAAAAATATTTTGTGGTATTGGTAGATAAAACAAAGTAATTCTATATGATAAACAGTGTATCAAAATCAACTGTAAAAATAAGTCCTCTTCAAATTACAGGGCCCATTTCTCTTGTTCACATGACAGAGTAGTTATTGGTTTATATATTTCACTTCCATTCACATTCCCATCTGTATGTCCAGTCAGTCCATCCATCTGTCCATCTGTCCATCCAATAAATATTTACTAAGCATATTCTGTATGCAAGGACCTGTATTTAAATAATAAAGATACAGAGATAAGCAAGTTTCTTTTTAATTAAAAAATTTTAATTGTCGTAAAATATACATAACATAAAATCTGCCTTCTTAACCATTTGTAAGCATATAGTTAAGTAATGTTATGTATAGTCACATTGCTGTTCATCTGATCTCTAGAACATCTCCTTCTTGCAAAACCGAAACTCTATGTACATTAAACACTAATTCCTGTCTCTCCCCAGCCCTTGGCTACTGCATTCCAGTTTCTGTTTTAGTGAATTTGACTACCATAGGTACGTCATATAGTTGGAATCATGTAGTATTTGTCTTTTTGTGACAGGCCTCTTTCTTTCTTTTTCAAAAAAGATTTTATTTATTGACTTTTAGAGAGAGGGGAAGAAAGATCAATGTGTAAGAGAATCATCAGTTGCCTCTCACATGCCCCTAATTGGGGAACCCAGCCTGCAACCCAGGCATGTGCCCTGAACAGGAATTGAACCACCGACCTTCCAGATTGCAAGCTGGTGCTCAGTCCACTGAGCTACACCAATCAGGCTTATTTCACTGAGCATAAGGTCCTCAAAGTTCAGTCACGTTGTAGCATGCAATAGGATTTCCTTCCTTTTTAAGGCTGAATAATATTCCCCTGTAGGCATAGACCATATTTTATGTGTTCATCTGTCAGTGAACAACTCGGCTGCTTCCACCCCTTGCCTATTGTGAGTAACGCTGCTGTGAGATGAGGTGCAAATGGCCTTCCAAACTCTGCTTTTAGTCCTTTTGGATATAGACCCAGAAATGAAATTGGTAGATCCAATGGTAACTCTACTTTTTCTTTTTTTGAGAAACTCCCATGCAGTTTTCCATAGTGGCTGTACTATTCTACATTCCCATAAACAAGCCTCTTAAGATTTAACATGTTGTTAAAAACACAGAAATGTGATTCCGTAATGAGTGCTACAAAGAAGAAGTACAATGTGCTATGGGAGTGTTTAACAGAGAAATTTAACCTAACATGCTATTTATTTTTGTATTCCTGACGCCTAGTCCATAGGGAGGACCCTGTCCGTGTTTGGTGGGTGGGCGGGTGAGCCATTCAGACCCTTGCTGGTTAGATCCCTTTCTGTGGTTTCCTTCCTGCTCTTCAGCTGCCCTCCATTCTCCAGCGATGGCTCTGGACAGCAGCAGGAGTATTTGTTAACAGGTTGCTAGCTTTTCCTTGGTTGCCTGTATTGATCTCTAGTGAGATTACGGAAAACATTTTCACAGTAATGTTCTTTTCCTAATTCTGAATATCATCTAGTATTCAGAGATGTTGAGATATTCCACCAGCTACCATTCTGTCTTTTCTTTGGGGGAGAAAAAAAGAAAGTTGCCTGTGGCTGTAAGATGAAAGCATAGTGATGCTAGGGATGGTGGGTATTCGGGGAGAAAATGTCCTTTCTATTCTCGGAACACTGCCTCTCATCCCTGAAGAATTTTGTTCTATAAAGATAGCAAAAGAGCTGCTTTTTCATTTGGCTCAAACAGTAACATTTTGCTCCATTCTATGCTATTTATAGATATTTTAAATTGAAATTTCATTCTTGATATCTTAAAAGGAATTTCAGATATTTAAAATGCATAAGCATTATATTTGGAGGCTTAAATGTCTTGTTTCTGTTTTTTTTTTTAAAGGAATCTGTTTACCTGATCCCCAAACCAGTGAAAGACATTGTTATTATTCTGTCCAGTGTTTGGTTTGGCACAGCTCTTTGCTTAGAAATTTGAAATGGTTTGGCTGTTTGCCATGGCATTATTACTCTGATGAGCCAGAGAGATCCAGTTATCTCTCTGAAACGAGTCTTGAGGGTTTCTCCCAGTTGCTCTGATCGTGGTACTGGCACAGAAAACAATGATGATGACGTTTTCAGAAGGCTCTTTGGGGGTAGGCGGTAAAATTAGGCTATGTTGCTCGGTGGCAGGGTCACGAGCCCTCAGCCAACAGGACCCTAATGCCAGCTTTATCTCCTGTTAGGGGTGTGAATAGCACAGGTGAATGAAGCCCTTTGAGCCACATTTATTTTTCTGTAAAATGGGGGCAATAACGCCTTCTGTGCAAGACGGCTGGGATTAAAGACGGAGAGGTCTGTACGAAAACCAGCACAGTGCCTGGCAGGTTGCTCCCCGTTTGGATGCTGTGTATTAAACAGTTGTTGGGTTGGCTTGGCTTGGATTGTTTTAGGCCAATATTTTAATACTTGCCATGGAGTATTATGGTATGGACCATTTGGCATATTTTATTGCTCTCCGCTTTCTTAGTGATAGTGGGGAATTTCGTACAGGTCAACCATTTACTCCAGAAAATGTGAGAGAGTCAGTATTCTGGAGTGGATTTGGGCAGTGTTTACAAAAGCAGCAGTGTGAACCTGAGGTCCAGACACCCCTTCAATGCCCTTGGGATCAGTCTTTCTTCAGCGACAACCATGGCTATAACTGGTGTGCATTTCACGTAGTCTACCTGCTTCAGGGAATTGGTAGAAATCTTATAATTCAGTCATCTTTCCCATGTCCATCTCTTGGACATGAGTACTTAGCATCGCACAGGCCTACTAAGTGTATTGTTGTGAAATCATTTGTGTGGTGAGTCGTGATGCCTTTGAAGGTATTTTATGTAACCATGTTTTTCTAATGCTTTTCACTACATTTGCCTTATGACATTCTGTTTCCTGTAGGTTGAGTATTCTCTCTCTGAAACTGCCAGCTAAGATAATTTTGACTCTTTTTTGAGGCATATCAAATGTAATACTAACTGCTAAATGCTTAGGAATATTCCGGATAACTAAATTTTCTCTCAAAGAGCTGCAGTTGCCCACCCCTGTCCTCACTGTTCCTCTCCTGGGCACCTGCTGTGTCAGGTGTCCACACCTCCTCTGAGGGGCAAGGTCTCGATTCCGTTTTCCCACCTCTTTCTTTTCCACCCGGTTTCCTGTAGATATTCTTTGTTCTAACCTAACTAGACAGTTTTATTTCCCACTTGCCTAAATTTTCTCATTCCTTGTAGCTTGAGTCACAATTCTTTTCACTGCTAATATTTTCTCTGCATCTGAACAAGTCAAATTTCACCTTTCTTCCAAGGATTGTTCCAAAGGATGTCTCATCCACAGAGCTGTTCTTAAACAATTTGTTTTCATTTTTTAATTACATAAATGATGTATGTTCACTGTAGAAAATTTAGATAACAGAGAACACAGAAATTAAAAGGAAGAAAATTAAAATTGCCTGTAATTCTACCATTAAGATAACTAGTAGTTATATATGTAGTTTCTCCTTTCAGACTCTTCTGCCCTATGTAGTTTAACTAAATTAAAGTGGGATGGCACTGGGTATGTTATTTTACCATCTGCCCTTTTGTTGTTTGCTTTACTTTTTAGAGCACTTTTAGGTTCTAGTCTGAAAGGAAGGTACAGAGATTTCCTATACACCCCCTGCCCCCACATATTCGTAGCCTCCCCCACTGACGACATCCCCACCAGTGTGGTACCTCGTTACAAGTGATGACCTGCATGGACTCGCCACAGTCACCCAAAGTCCATGTTGACTGTGTTCTGTGTAATGTATACATATGCAATATATATAAGCATATGTATATGTATGCATAATCGAATACATTGTTGATACTATCTTGAATATTTATCTGTTAGATCAATTAAGAAGAAAAAGGAATAAGAAAAATAAGTTTTTATTTTACTTTCACTTATTTCTTCAGTGCTCTTTATTTATTCAAGTTTCTGACCTATATTATTTTTATTCTCTCTAAGGAACTTCTTTTAACATTTCTTGCAAGCTGGGTGTATCGGCAACATATTCCCTTAACTTTTGTTTGTCTAAAAAAGTTGTATTTATCTTTTACTTTTTTATTATCCTTACCAGAAGATATGTTTATTGATTTTAGAGAGAGGGGGAGGGAGGGAGAGAAAGAGGAAACACTTATGTGAGAGAGAAGCATCGATCAGTTGTCTTCTGTACATGCCTTGACCAGGACTGAACCTGCAACCTAGGTTTGTGCCCTGACTGGGTATCGAACACACAACCTTTTGGTTTATGGGACAGCACTCCAATCAACTGAGCCACACCAGCCAGGGCTCTCCTTCAGTTTTGATGGATAATTTTGCAGGGTATAGAATTCAGGTCAGTGGTCTTTATCTCTCAACACGTTAAATGTTTCACTCCACTCTCTTTTTCCTTGCATGGTGTTTGAAGAGAGGTAAGAATATAGTTTTTACCCTTCTTTTTCCTCTTTAATGAAGGTGTTTTTTGTCCTCTGGCTTCTTCAGGATTTTTATCTGTATCTCTAATTTTTAATAGTTTGAAAATGATATGCCTAGGTATAGATTTCTTTGTTTGTTTTGTTTTGTTTTTATCCTGCTTGATGTTTTCTAAGCCTCCTCTGTTTGTGGCTTTCTGTCTAACATTCATTGGGGGAAAATTCTCAGTCATTATTATTTCAAATACCTCTTCTATTTCTTTCTCTCGTCTTCTTCTGGTTTTCCCATTATGGATATATTATACCTCTTGTGGTTCCCCTGCAATTTTTTGATATTTGATTCTGGTTCTTCTCCTTTGTTTTCCCAGCCTTTGTTTTCTCTGCTTTTCAGTTTTGGATGTTTCTATTGAGATTTCCTCCAGCTCAGAGATTCTTTCTGCTCTGTGTCCAATCTCCTAAATCCATTAAAGGCATTCTTCATTTCAGTTTCAATGTTTTTGGTCTCTAGCATTCTTTTGGGTTCTTTTGCAGGATTTCCATCTCTCTGCTGACATTGCCCATCTGTTCTTGCATGCTGTCTACTTTACACATTGGAGCCCTTGGCATGTTAATCATAGTTGTTTAAATTCCCCGCCTGATAATTCCAACATCCCTGCCACGTCTGATTCTGATGCTTGGTCTGTCTCTTCAGATTGTGTTTTTGCCTTTTGGTATGCCTTGTAATTTTTCTCAGTGGCCAGACATGATATACTACATAAAAGGTATGGGGTGTAAATAGACCTTTAGTAAGGTGGAGGTGGCCGGGGTGCGGGAAGGTGCCGTGTTCTGTAGTCCTATTGTGACAGGATAGTGAGAAGCTGGGAAAAGTCCTGGACAAGGGGAATAGGGAAACTGAGACAAGGAAATTAAACAAGGCCAAACAATTCGAACAACTTACATCCAGCTAGTGAATCACAAGACCTTATCTCCCCTAACCAAAGACTCTTAAGAGCAAATGGTTTACCTGTCCTCCCTAACCAGAAAATACGTATCTTAAATCACCCTAGTCAGGGAAAAGAGAGAATAGAGACCCAATTAATGCCACTTGTGCCAGTTAAACCCAAGGACAGTTAAAGTCAGGGGAACAAATAACAAAAACCCAATTAGAGCTAAACAAACCCAAGATAAAATTAAAACAGTAAAGCAGACCAAAGAATAATCCCAAACTCCCCTATACACTCATTTTGATGCATCAGCATATTAAAAATGCGTGTAGAAAGCTAATGAATATTCTCCTGAAACCCTCCCCTAAGATTTTCACCTGCAGAAAAAGAGAGAAAGCCTGCAGGACAGAGTCTCAGCACCGGCTCTCTCTAAAGCATGCCCATGTGCCTTCCCGGGCCTGGGCCTTTCATTTCCTCCCAAGCTCTAAGGATCCCAGAGCCTTGCAACCAGGTGAAGCAGTGGGCAGCGGCAGCTCATCCCTGGCTTACCTCCTGGTTCTCTGTCCATGGCCCCCTTTTCCTCTGAGTTCCCCAGTGAGCTAACAGCAGCCCCGCCTAGGCTCAGTCCTTCCTATCACGTTTCTAGGGAGCCAAAGCAAAGCACTGCTTAGGCTCTCTCCTGCCTGCACTCCTACCCTGAGTCCTTCCTTTGTCTCACTGTCCCCAGCCTTAATAAACGAACTTTTAAAATGACCTGGACTCGTGTTGTGAAATCTTTCCTGCACGAAGTCAAGAACCCACACATCAAGGCCTCCCTGAGGCAGACCTACACTGGGCTGGTCCCTGTCCTGAAACACTATGGTTAGGACTCATATTTTTAGTGAGCCTATGCCTCTGAAAACATCACCTGAAAAAGTTTCGTAGGTTTTTCTCCCCCGTCAGATGGCACAGGATGGCTAGTGCAGGCTGGTGGTGGATACTTCCCTTGCCCTGGGTCAGGTAGGCTCTAGTGTGCCCCAACCGAGTAGGCTCAGCTAGCTGGTTTCTCCGGAGCGCAGGCCTTGTTGGGAAAATCGGAGTACGATGGCATCTTTCAAAATGCTTCCTTTACCCTTCTGTCTGCAGGAAGCCTGAGGGGATTTTTCTGATATTTGCTCTGAAAATATGGCCAAATTCCTTGAGGTAGATCTCACAATATTGTGAGGACACCCCATGACTGGGTCCCCCTGGAGTTTTTCACTCTCAGACTTGACCACCTTGTGTCTCCAGCAATTTGTCAAGGACGGTCCTGGTTTTCCCCCCCCAGTGCCAGTCCCTGGGGGGTTTCCCCTGCCGGCCTCTGCTTCCTGTCTTTCTAGTCCTGGGGGCAGCTGTGTGACCCCTGTCCTCTCCCCTCATACGGATCCAAGATAAATTGCTGATTTTCAGTCTGTTTAACTTTTTACTTGGCGAACGGAGTAGCAACTTTTAAGTCTCTTACGTGTGGTATTGGAAACCAGATGTTCATCTGCCCTTTTTTTAATTTAAAATATCTTGAACATTTTAATGTATTATTGACAATACTTTATGAAGAGTCCTTGCAACATTGTTTGTCATGGCAAAATTTTGTAAACAATAGAATTGTTCTTTAATAGGGCACTGAATAAAAACCGATACAATTGCATTCTTCCTGACTATATATATAAGAAGATGCTGTAGACCTATATTTTGTTACTATGGAAAAAGTGCCAAAATAAATTGGTAAGGGCCCCAAAGTGCCCAAAAGTGGATAGATATAGTATGATATCCGTTATCTGAATAACAATTGAGATTATTTGACTAAAAATAGAGGTGTGGACACTTTTAAACAATGGTGTCTATAGGTAAAGGTACTGGGGATCCTATGGTGGGAAAGAAATATTTCATTGTCCTTTTGAAGGTTTTGAATATTTTTTACTGTGTGTATTCTATACTTTTCCCATAACATCTTATGAAATAACTGTCTATAGTGTACTTTTTAGGAGCTGCATATATCCTAGTGAATGGCAGTAACCACTCCCAAAGTGTTAGACATGTAGATTATTTCCAGTTTTTAACTAGCATAAACGCACAGTCTTAAGTCTTTTCATGCACATTGCTAAATTACCCTCAAGAGAGTGTGTATCATTTCGCTTAGCTGGGATTCTTCCAGTAAATGTGACTGCTGACTGTTTTTGAGTTTCCATAACGGCTTGTCTGCATGTCTTTATGGCGTGCGGCTAGCTCCTTGTATCGCAACTGCCTGGGCACTTGGTGTATCTTTGTAATATGCTATGTATGGTCGCTATGATACGCTCTGAAATTCCTGAAATAGTGAAATATGGATTTACCTTTTCTCCACTGCAGCACACAGCACAGTGCCTGGCCCACCCAAAATGTGTAGTAAATAAATGCAGGTGCGGTGAAATGTGTTACTTAGTTGGTAGCATCTTCCTAAATGATGGTGGTGAAACTTTTCAGCTGGCTGAGCATCTTGAGATCATACTTCTCCTTATAGACACTATACTCTTTGGGGAACATTGTGAAATACCAATATCTGTAACTTAATGATTTGATTTAGGGATAATTTTACTAGGAGGAAACATGACTACTTATGTGTATGTAATATAAAGTCACAACAAAGATCAGATGTAACCAAGCTATAGGACTAAGCAGGATTGACTACTGCAGTTTCCCCCTTAATAATTGGTTGCCACCTTTCATTTAGTTTTCTTCCATTGGCCCTTGGTGGCCGACAATTAGCAGATAGTATGAAGGCCTAAGAAACACTGATGCATTTTGTCATGTGGGAAATTACCTTGATGGAATTTAGCCTCCAAATTTAACCTACCGGGCAAGCTATTCCCAAATTAAGATGTTTGAATTACATGGTTTATGGAATCCATGTAAAACACACAGTGAGAAGCAAGGGGAGAGAGATGGAGTAGGTTTATGTACTTGGGGTTGGGTACCAGTGAGGTGCGAGGACCACACTGTGAGTCCTGGTCGTCCCCATCCCCCTCCCTCCTGCGCCTCCCGCACTTCGCCCCACTCCTTTCCCTTCCCCTTCCTCCCCCTCTTCCTGCCCTCTCATCAGCCTTCCCTCTCTGTGGTGTGTTGAAGAGGAACAGAGCTGAGGTGTGGAGCAGGGAGGCTCAGTCGGAGGGACACAGGGACAAGTGGGTCTGGCCACAACTGTGAGCTCACAACTGAGGAGCGAGGGGGTCTATGTGGCAGAGGATCCGTGGGGCCAGCCCCTCATGGGGGTGACCAGTGGGTGGCCCATTTAAGGTCTCATAAATATTGAGTGACTTTTGTACCTCACGCATATTTAAAGTTGGGTGACAGTTCTGTGTTCAGTCTGCATTTCTATTCCTCTGTTCAGCACATGTCTGTACTACTTATTTTATTTAGGCTTAATGTCTCATACGTTACTTATTACATCTCATGAGCTTCACCTATCCCATTTCATTTCTCATTTTCTATAGTAGAATTGTACATTCTTGAATATAGTAACAAATACACATTACTAACTTGAAACCTGAAATTGATAAGAATGTGTTGGTTGACTTTGTTTTTAACTTTAATCTACTTCAGTGTTCAAACGCCTCTATCCGTGTTCCACAGGAGCCCGACACAGTCACTAACAGTCCCCTGTTAATAAACAGGGGCAAAGTGAGAGGCTGATGATCCTGTAAAGTCACCCTGAACTTCATTCTATTGGTGCTGTTGGAGAAGATAGAACTGGGTATGGGCTAATGTTAGGACTTCCCTGGAAATTTTAAGATTATTTTTAAATAAGAGTTTTTATATGAATCTATTCTGTTATCATTCAACTCTCTTAAAACTGAGCTGTAGAAAAAAATTATTGGGGCATATTTTTAAGCTGCACAGTGCCCAGGACAGGGCTTTCTGACACCAGGAATATTTCTCCTGTGATTAAATCCCGGGTAGTTGAGATCTTGCTATTCGGCTGATAGCTATCATTTTATAGACGGTTCGATGAGAGGACATGCGTTTGAGTTACAGAGTCTCTGATCTCGGCACAGGATATCCAGGTTATTAAAATTTTATGGAACACCGAACTCACCAAATCACATGATTACATCCTCTGCAGCCATTGGTCTGTTTCTTTCCCGGATCTAGATGTAAACAGAAGCTGTTTCAAAGAGGAAAGTGAAGAGGGAAAGTTTAGCCTCTTCAAGCATCCTTGTGAAAAGTGCTAATGTGTACAGAAGCCAAAAGCATTAGCAAGGAACATAAGCAGAAGGAATATTCTACCCACTGGAGAGTTAGCTCTCAGAATGCCCTTTATTCACCTGACAACGCAAGGGAACCAGAAACAGAAGACTCAGCACATTCAGTGAAATCATCACTTTGGCCTGATAGAATTACAGGAAGTGGAAAGGACAGGGATTTGGCCAGCAGTGTTGCTTTTCTATACAACAAACGTGCTAGTGTCATGGACGGCACTTTCACTGAGCCTCCCTATGACAGTTACTCAAACTTTTCACCCTCGCGATTGGGCCTGTACTAGGTAAGAACCTAAGAAAATTTATTATGTACAGAAAACCAAAAATCATTCCTAAAAAAAATTCTTGCCTGAGGATATGTTACTGATTTTAGAGAGAGAGGAAGGGAGGGAGAGAGAAAGAAACACTGATGTGAGAGAGAACCATCTGTTGGCTGCCTCCCGCAAGCACCCCAACTGGAGATGGAACCCACGACCTAGTCATGTGCCCTGAGGATCAACCTGCAACCTTTTGGTGTAGAGGATGATGCTCTAACTAACTGGGCCACCCAGCCAGGGCCAAAAAGCATGCTTTTTGCTTCTTACACATTGGTAATCAAGGATATTCTTTCATTTATGCTTAGGGGTAAAATCAGAATAATTTTGCCTGGCTTAATTCAGACTAGAATATCCCCATTTATATTTTTGACATACTAAGATATTGTGTCTAATCAAGACAAATTCACTTATCTATAAGAAGACTCCATGGTTCAGTAATCAAAGTGAAGCCTAAGATATTATGGATAAGAACATCTCCCGTTCAAGGGGAAGGATGCTAATGTTTTGGGAAAGCAAGAGATACTAAAGGAGCTTTAGCTTTCTATGACATTTTCCTGACAAAGATCCTACAACTGTAACTTAAACTGCGCTCTTTCTATTGTTGTTCAGTTACAGTTGTTTCACCCTTTTCCTCGTTGCTCTCCCTTGCCCCCTCCCCACCCCCAGTCAATCCCCACCCTGCTGTCCGTGCCCAGGAGTCCTCCATTCCTGTTTATGGCTTGCCCCTTCCCCTTCTTTCCCCCATCATCCCCCTCCCCCGTAAACTGCACTCTCTGGGGCTTTCCCATTTACAGCGAATTTTGGAGGTGCTTTTTAATTTGGAGAACTTAACAATCATAGATATAGTATAGAATTGCAATTTCCAAGAAATTATTGGATAGCGTAGGTTAAATGAATCCTGTTCCTAGGCAACCGCATGGAGGGGTATAACATCCCTCAAGATCCTAAATTGAAGTTTAAAGTTGCTACTATTTTTGGTTTTGGCTTCCTCTGAAAATGGTTTTTATCCCTTGGATTTTTTTTTCTATGATGAGGTTTGAACCCTTTCCGACTCTTCTCTCTGTAACATTAGTCTCACATGTTAACAGCCTCTCCATCCTTTGATCTCAGCATGTGTAGTAATAAGAGGAATGGCTGGCTGGGAAATAAGATCAAATTGGAGATAGAAACAAATATCACCAGAAGCGAGGGAAGTGCAGAGACATTTTCAGTGATTCAGTAGGCTTTCATAATTTCAGGAAGAAAAGTGCTCTGGGGCTTTCTGACTCACTCAATCTTTTGTAATTTTTTTTTTAAACAGAATGTAGGACACAGCTACTTTAGGGGGAACGCATTTTAAATAGGGAAAAAAAATGCTGGGATGGGTGCATTTCTGATTCTTCCATTTGGCTTTTGGGACGAGTACCATCTATGTAGGCACTGTATCCCCTCTGTGGTTCCCCCAGTATTAACACATCTTTTCTCTCCCTTTTTCTCCTTGCTCTCCTTGCCCTAATTCTACGTGTGCGCGCATGCGCATAATGATTTTCTTCTGCTAGGCCAAAAGTGGAAAGCCTGACAGATTGTGATCTTCTGGGCACTGACTCTCTGAGGAAGGCACAGTGGGAAATTCCTGCAACCTTTCAGAAAATGGGGTTCTGCTTGCCGACACCACTTCTTCCATCTTGGCCTGGTGGTCTCTACTGACCCAGAAAGTCCCAGGGACTTCTGGAGGCCTTCCAGTAAATAAATAACTTTTCAGTATATTCTGCCAGTTGGATTCATTTTAGTTAATTAGCTAATCTTTTAAAAAGATATTTCTCTCTGGAAGATTGAGCTTGTTCTTGCCTGAGCATATATCATACAATCTTATTTGTTTCTTGAGCAGGCGTTACGTGATACTTGGCAGAGGGAAAGGAAGTTGGTTGAGGTGGTAAAGGAGAACGTTTTTGTGTGTGGCTGTTTACACTGTATAATAAAGAGCTCTGACCAGCCAGAGGGCATCTGAGAGTGGGGGCCGAGGGTGTGACATCCCAGGAAGTGGAAGAGGAAGGCGGAAGGCAGGTAGGAAGGCGGGAGGCAGGTCTACCTTCTTTGCTATTGGGCTGAGGCTACGGAGGGGCCGCCCACAGGATTTCACAGGGTGCTTTCCTTCTATAGGTCAGCCACAGGGTGTTAACACTTGTTCTGTACACACTACTCTCAAACATTTCATATTCCATGCTGTAGATGAAGAGAGACTGGATTTTTGTTGTTTGTCATTTACTTTTGCCGGATGCTGTAGAACACTGTAGGTATTCACTCAACAGAACTCAGCCAGTGACCAGGCAGCAATGATGTGGGCCCTTGCCCTCACAGACATTTGCACAAAAATTCTGCAGTAAGGTACTAAGTGCAACCGTACGAGACACAGAAGAGGAGTAGCTCTTTTTGGGGGGGTGGTCAGGGAGGTGGCACAGAAAAGATGACATTTCATCGGGCTCTTGAAAGTTGAATGGGAGTTTATCAGAGACAGAAGGGAGGGACATAGTAAATGCAAGGGCATAGAGGCGAGAAAGCGAATGATGAATCCAGAACAGGTAAACATCTTGGCTGGCACTGAGGGGGGTTGGACCCAGGTGGTGAGGGGCCTGGTGAACTCTGTCAAGGGGGTTGCATTTTACTTCATAGTTGCACCTGCAGAAGCCCTGAAACAAGGGCCTTAACCAACTAGGTTTTAAATAAGGTAGATAATTCTGGGAACATTGTGGAAGGTGGACAATTTAAGGCTAAGATCTCTTGAGAGCAGACATGGTTCGTGAAAAATGGAGTGGCAAGCATTAACAAGATGAGTTAGAGCCGGCGTTGGCGAGGGCGACATTAGTCAGCCTCGGTATTTTAGCGACAGCTCTCATGGCTATCAAGCCCTGCCAAAAATGTAAAAATGTGGGCAGAAATAAGAAACTTCTATACTTCGTTTTATACTTTTCTTTCTCAGTTGAATTTTTACAACCAACTTTTTAATAAAACTTACTTTTGAAAGAAAGTCAAATCCCAGTGCAATAAAATTAAAGCTGCAGTACAACACATTTTAAAGCTCTATTTAATAATTCATTTTAAAAGGAAATATTTATTACTGAAACCTTTTAAAGTTCCTCTGGGGCTTGCTATAAACAAATTTGACCCAGGATTTTGTCTATGAAGAAAACAGGAATATGTCACATTCTCCACAGATGAGGAAAGCTGTTTTTGCACTATCAGCAATTTATTATTTTCCTCCAGGGATCTAGTTAATCCAAATTGTAGGTAACTCACAATAAATATTTGATACTTAGCTATTAACTGTGCACTTATAACTGCTTATAAATGTGGATTTGGCCATTATCCCATAGGTAACTGAGAACTGACTTAAAAAACAGACTGTCCAAATGTTTTGCATGGAATATGGACTCTTCTTTTGTTGGTCCCTCCCTGTACACTATTTTCTCAAGTTCAGATGTGCGTCTGGATGACAGCTTCCAGCGTAGATCAAGATGCTCACAGTTGAAATCATCTAGTTCATCACATTCTGATCTATGGAAACAGTGCACTGGAAATGCATGCTCTTCTCTGAAGATACAATTTTAAGAGCCGTCTGCATCAGGAATTCATTAGTTAAACTTCCCATTACTGGGGAGCTCACTCCAATTTGGCAGCTCACCTCAGAAGAACCAAGACACTGCAAATTTGCCTTCCCTCATCAGAGATAAGGCAAGTAAAATGTATTTTTCTTCATTTAGTTGTTTACGAAAAACACCAATATGAGGATCATTCATAAATAAAGGAACTTAAACTTGCCACAATGATGTTTTGTAAGAGGTGTGGCTTTCCAGGGAGTTCAAATGTTATTCCACTTCCAGGGAAGAAACAGGTAGGCTGTGAGATAATGATTCTCATTCTGTCACATGACTCCGAGCTCTCCTCAGTGCCTGACAGATGTCTGTCTGAAACCACCCACTCCCCACATATAGAGCACCCACTCAAGGGGAGGTGTTCATGTGACAGGTTAACAACACGCTGTTAGGGACACTGCCTTCTACCCTTTGTTTCGACTGAAAAAAAAATGCCATCTGGGAAACTCCTCCAGCTCCAATAAAACTGAATGTCCCCATGGTGGCAGCCTCCCAGGCACCAGCAATTCTTTTAAAGAAGGAAGACAGAGAA
Organism: Carollia perspicillata; assembly: GCA_004027735.1. Classification (NCBI taxonomy): domain Eukaryota; kingdom Metazoa; phylum Chordata; class Mammalia; order Chiroptera; family Phyllostomidae; genus Carollia; species Carollia perspicillata. Next base: position 47,129 of record PVKM010004956.1, read on the forward strand.
TTCTGGGAATTGCAGCTTAAAAATTACAAAAACACCCACCACCGAAATCAGGCAAGACGATGGAGTCCCTGGTTAACAACCCATAAAATTTTCACGATCACCTCCACTATCTCTGTTCTGGGTCAACACAGGGACTTTAAAAAAAAATCCGTTATATGTATAGATCTCTCTGATTCACTTAGAAGTATGTGGATTTGAATGATTTTCAAAGATAATCATCTGTCAGATCGCCCATATGTCGATTCATATCAAACCAAGTAGGAAAGGTGCCTTGGCAGCCATTTGACTGGTCCTGTTGTGGGACTGAGGAGTAAGAAGGTGCAGGGTGTCAGGGCAGGTGCAGAGGCGATTTCTCCACCAGAAGTCCTTTACCGGGGCGCAGTCAGGGGATGAGCTGAGTGTGGTCTTCCCCTCCTCCTCGTTAATGAATGAGGCTCTTACACACTTTTATCTTGATAAAATTTAAGTGACTCCACTCCTCCATATGTGCTGTGTTCCTTCCTCCCTCCCTCCCTCCCTCCCTTCCTTCCTTCTTTCTCTCTCTCTCTCTCTCCCCTCCCTCCCTCCCTTCCTTCCATCCTTCCTTTCTTTTCTGAGTTGCAATCACACCTGCTTGTGCAATTCAGACATTGCCAGGTGTAAATCAGTAGATCTTGTGAAACATGAAAAAATACGAACATCACTAAATTCATATTAGCATGAAAATACAATGAAAGGTCATATTTTTCAGGAAAGTCAGCTCTCATCTTGTCACATAGCTGTATGTAGGGTAAACTGAGCAGGCACATCCTCACCACTACGGGATTAAAAAGTCCCAGGACAGCCTACTGAACTATGCCTAGAAGAAGCTTGGGCTGTTTGCAGACTCCTCTAGACTGCTCAAGTCAAGATGTTGCAATTATCTTTGCCTGAAAAACAAGGGAGCTCTACATGCGTATTAAGCAAATGGCCTTTTAAAGCAAAACAACAATAACCACGACAAACCCCACTAGGAACGGATTTCAGGATTATGCAGCACCGTTCGATCTTAGTTATTTTTAAAGGTAGATAAAATACTGAAAGGAATACAGCCCAAATGTTAGTAGTCGTGTCCTCTTGGGACTGATTTTGAACATTTTTCCTTCTTCTGTATATCTTTTCTGTACTTTCCTATTTTTTAATAGTTCCGAGTCTTGTTTTTATAAACAGAAGTAAACACACTGCATTCCAGACTGCTGTCCTCCTCTACAGAGTGGAGAGGCCTGGGGTGGGGTGGGATGTCAGATGCTTGTTTCATGGGATGTTAGGTCTCAAATAATTTTTTTCCCTTTGACAGTTTAGCATGAGGTATGGTGTTGGCTGTAGACCGGATCCCTCCCAGCTGGGCCTGAGTCTGGTATTAGGAACTGAACAGAATGCATAGTCCATTTCTGGTGCACAGGGCGGGGGCGGGGAAGGAACTCGTGGGAGGAAACCACTCTTCAGCAGGAGCAGGGGTGTGTGGCAGCTATTCGAGCCCGCACAGATGCACGTGGTGGTTTTCTTCCTTTATGCATTCATCTTAATTTGTATGAAACTTGATAAAACATGAAGTGACAAAAAAATGTCCCAGCCCCAAATTACGCCTTTTGGTCATAGGGAAGCTATGAAATGAATATTCTAGAAAAAGTACCTGAAATAAAGGGGAGAGGGCACTAGTTGCGATGGGAAAAATAAGCTACTACTGCTAAAATGTGTGTGCCTTGTCTCAAGGCAGACTTGATGCTGTCTTTCGCTCCCAGGATGGCGGCAAGTGGGCTATGCACCCGGGGGAGCCCCACAAAGGCTCACTAAATCCTCCCTGCGCTTCTCACCCCGCCCCCCAAGCCCCCTTCCCTCTGGAAACCAAAAGTCTGTCCCCTATATCTACGACTCCAACCACCATGCTGTACCCCTAAAACTAACGCAAAATAATATTGCATGTAAACTGTAATTGAAAAATAAAATTACAAAGAACTTATTAAATTCATAAATACTCCACATTTACTCTTCTCCTGTCTGTCATTTTTGCAAAAGGAACTGTAAATCCAGCACCCTTGACAATGTCATATTTTGTGTTTGGATCCATTAATATTATGAGAGTTTAAGAATACAGTGTTAAGAACCATATGTTTTGAAGTCAGACCCCATTAGAATTCTGATTCTACCACTCACTAGCTCTATGACCTGGGTTGGTTGGTTAACTTCTCTGAATCTCAGGTTTCTGTGAGAACTATTTGGATTTGGTTTTGGCTTCACCTCTCACAAGCCGTGTGACCTACATAGGCCTGAGTTTCTCCATCTGAAAAATGAGGATAATAAGCGATTTATTTCCTTTGTTTGTTGGGGATTGCTTGGGACATTGCATGTAGAGTGCTTAGCATGATGCTCGGCTGGGCACATAGCAAGTGACAAATTAAAGTTGGCTATTAGTGTTTTTAAATTACCAGTTGATACAATATAAAAAAAAGGTAGATATTCTGAGGGATGGAAAATCTAAAGCAAATGTTAGGGGCTTTTGTATAATAGATAGTGAGAGCCAATGAATACTTATTTCTGTAAGTCATTGTCTTAGCACATTCCCCACAATGAAGTTTTTAGATATAACCTTATCTGAATAGTTAGCACATTCCTTTGAGTATTGCATGGGTGATATCCATACATGGCATCAGTACTGATCTTTGTGCGTGTAAAGTTTCTTTCTCCTCTCATTTTCATGGCTATATAAACTTGAAGGCTCAAAACTGGTACTGCTTATATTTTTCTCTTG
>PVKM010004957.1:0-49812 GCA_004027735.1 Carollia perspicillata
TCACTTTAAACTGCATCCCCGGTTTAAACCAGCTGGCCGGCTTCTCTGCTGGCGTGTGAGCAGCTGGGTAGTGCTGGGGAAAGATCACACAGACTGGCTCCTGGCTTCACTTTAAATTTGTGTCCAGAAGGCTATGGGCACTAAACCACTTGAACAAGGATAAGTTCTTACATAGCCACGCTATCATGACTTTCCCCAAGGAGAAAAAAGAAATAAATACTTCCCTAATGGCATTTAATATTCAGAGCATTTAAAAATGGCCTTTGACATAACACATGATTGGGGATTTTCATTTCTGTAAAAGTCAATTTTTGGACAATCGGTGAAATTTGATAAGGTTAGTAGATTAGTTAATGGTATTGTATCGATGTTAATTTCCTGATTTTCATCATTTTACTGTGCTTACATGATAGAAAGGCCCTGTTTTTAGGAAATATCACTGAAGTATTTACTGTTAAAAGGGTGATCACATCTGTAACTTAATTTCAAACAGTCTTTTAAAAGTGCGTGCATGTGTAACAGGGAGAGAAAGTGATTTCAAAAATGTGGTAAAATTTGAGGCGTTTCATTGTACAAATGAAGAGTTATTTGTACTTTCTTGCAACTTTCCTGTAAATCTAAAGTAATGTCAAAAATAAAAAATTTCCTTAAAAATTGACAATTAACAGCCTTTGAGATTTATAAGAAAAGCATAATGATTTTATTTTGGATAAGCATTTGTACAACATTAAAATGAGGAGAACACCTCTTACATTTGTTTACTTAGAAAATAAGGTTATTATAAAAGTTGATTGAAAGAACTCAGCATATATGTTGAGAGAATAACAGGTGATATGTCATTCACCAAATTAATTCCATTATTAAATTAAAAGCCTGTAAGATACTGATAACACCTCACATTTCTCTACTAAATTACCCATCTTTTCACCCTTTTCCTCCAACATCCCAACACTGTTTAGCATCTCAGCCTGTCTTTATTGTTAATTTTCGTACATATCAATACATACAACTCTGCTGACACGTGTGTCTCTGACACGCCTTGTCTCCCTGCAGCCACAATGCACCGTGCCTGCGGCCAGCCAGTGTCCTCGGCTCCTCCCCTCCCTCTACACTGCGGTTTCCTTTGTCCCGAATCACCCGTTTCCTCTCTTCACTGATGCTGCAAACATGCTCTAGAATCTCCCACGTACGAAAATCTCCCTCATCCTCAGATTAGACCCTTTCCTATCTTTCTTTCCTCTTTCTCCAAAAGATTTCATCCAGTCTCATGGCCATAAATACAGCCATTGGACCACACTCTAAATTCCATCACTGACTTTCCAGCACCAAATTTTACCCTAAATTCCAGATAAGCTACCTGCCAACTTGATGTATCCACTTGGATGTCTAATGGATCTTCCAGAACTAGCTGTCCACATGTCTCCTCTCCCCGACACCACTGTTTTAAGCCACTGTCATCTGGCCAAACTATTGCAATAGGCTCTTAGCTGCTGCCTTGCACCCAATCTTCCTCCTTTCTCCACACAGTACTTCTTACAGTGATCTTTTCTTAAGGAACAACTACATAAATAAGACCTGGTCATATTCCAACTTAAAATACTTTGATTACTTTTCATTATGTGTGGAATGAAATCTGAACTCCTTACCCTGGTCACTATCGCCCCATATGACATGATTCCTACCGATTCTCCAACCTTGTTTTCACCTTCCTTCCCTACTCACTACGCACCCCTCTAGCCTCCACGCTATTCCTGGATCGCCCTTCTCTCTTGCTCTCTGTGTCTCTGACTCAAAAGTTCTTTCTCCTCACTGGCTTCTCATCTATTACCTCTCAGTGGCTTTGTCCTCACCACAGATAGGCTTCTCTGGCTATCCCGTCTCTTAAATAGATACTGCCCTTCACCACCAGACCCGTTTCATGTCATTGCTCCATTCACTTCCGTCACAGTAATGGTCAGCGTCTAAAGTTTTGTGTTTACATTCTAGATTGTAAGCGTCCTGAGGGTACCCTGTGTATCTCACTCAGAAACCCCAGAATGTGGGATGGTTCTTGGCACTGTGAAGTGTGTAGTAAGTATTTCCTGCAGGAGTGAATTGTGTAACTTAAGCTCATATTAGACTTGGGGGCAATGTCATCATGTAGTGCCTCTAGTAATCCACAGTGTTCCATAGTGTTTTGTCACCAGCATTGCTAGTTAATGTGTCTTTGTTGTCTTGCTGAGTCAGTGCTGTTCTAGCTTCTAAGCTATGTATAATATTGATGAGGGGGATTTGGAAGGCCAAATGAAGTTCACTCCTTGAACAGTCTAATGTTTAAAAATATGTGAGGATAATGTGAGTATGTAAGTATGCTCATATATAACATTTTGTTTATTAGTGAAGTTTATATTATATGATAGATGCTGTGTTAAGCAATGAGATATGTAAGATGTACTTCTATATACTCATAAATAGATCACTATGCATATAGAGAGGTGTAGGCATAGATCTATATCTCCATTTAAATATAAATATGTAGACACTCTTCCAAGACCCAAATGTTCATTAGAATCAACAGAAAGAATGGGAATCTCAACCAAATTGAAAAAACTAACAGGATTTTGAATGGACAGAAAAGATGTAAGAAATGCGTTCTCACCTGGTTGCTAAGCCCTCAGTCCCCGTGTCACAGGGTTCGTCTAAGTGTTAGGTGAGATGCCCATGTAAGGCTCCTACCACAGAGCCAGCCAGGCACAGAATCCATGTTCAGCGAAAGCTCACTGTTTTCAGTGATAAGTTCTGCTTATTGTACAAAGACCTTGCATCTGCCTCTCCAGGGACTTCCAAGGCCTGCACCTCAACCCCTCCAGCAACCAGCAGTGTGAGAGGGTGCCAAGTTCTCCACATCCCCATTAATACTTACTTTCCTTTTAAAAAAAGTAACAGTCAAACTAGTGGATGGGAATGGTATTTCCTTGTGACTTTGGTTTGCATTTCTTTAATGACTAATGATGTTGAGCAGTCAACCCTTGCCCTGCCTGGATGCAAATTCTGAGTCTTTATTTCGTCTTCAACCTCAATTTGCCCTTTGTATGCCATTTTTGCTTTTATCTCAAATTGATCTCGTAATTTCAAGTGATCCTCTTGTGACCGCGCCTGATTGATGCTTGTGGACATAATAAAATCCATGGTCTCAATCTGCCTGCAAGTCAGTCTGGATTCCCTGTTCTGGCCTCTGTGACTTGGCTCCGTCTATGATGCTCAATCTCTAGTTAAGACAAAAGGAGGGGAAAGGCCTGAGGACGAGGAGGACAAAGCTGAGAAGGGAAGAAGCAGACCACTCTCCAGAGTCCTAGAGGCAATTTCAGAGGTTACGGGGTGAAGCTGATATGGGCAGGGTAATTTAGCATCTGGCTTTCTTCATATATTTCTTGTTACATGAAATACAAAAATATAAAAAAGAAATTGCTCAAGAAGGAACTGCAGCCAACTAAATTATAGGTGGAATTTTCTCAGACCTGACTGAGCATTAGACTAACTCACCATTTTTTAAAAATACTGGTTCCTGTACCACACCTCAGAAAATATGATTCAAATGATTGGCCATGTGGCCTAGGAATCAGAATTTGTAAATCTCCCCTCCATTCCACCACCACTCCACCCCACTGATCTCAACGAGCAGCCAGGGTTAAGAACCACCAACCACACTAGGGGTAATCAGGGCTACAATTAGCCCCAGATTGTGGTCAGCAAATAATAGGAAATGTGGGTGAGTATAACTTGCTTAAATATGATAGCTATGGTTTGAGAATAGAATTTTTCTCACCCCCACAGAGTAAAAAAAAAAAGGAAAACATTCAGTTCAAAAAAAGCTATCAGTTCAACAGAACGTGATGTCTACTTTATCCATTTTTCCTAGAATAATCCAAAAAAAGAACAGTATCATTGTGTAAAGGTATATTCATAGCATTAAAATAATCTCGACATCTGCACTCATTGCTATGCCCAGCTCAGCACAAGATTAGAAAAATGGCCGGTGTTTACAGACTCAGTGAAAGGAAATATCATTGCTGACTTTGCAGACCCATGGTGAGGAGGATTAGCGCACTGCGACATTTAACACAGCGCCATCCCACACGGTGAGGCTGGTGAGGTGTGTACCGGGTCAGTCTGCTTGGCCATGGAGCTCACGTCTGTTCCACTTTTATTCACATGAATTTATTTCTATTGGTTTTGCACAGTTCACCCTTTGGGGAACTTATGTTTGTTAGAATCCTTTATCACTTAATAATTAGACAGTTCTATCAACAGTAATTATAGAGCTCTTTTAAGTCTTGCATATTTGAAAATGCAGACTGTGACATAGAAAAGAAAATCTGCTAAAAAGCATAAGCATGTTACTTGATTAAACTACTTTGATTAAAAGAAAGTGGAACTCCTCTCTCATAAATAAGGACTATGCATCTTTTGTTGCTATTCTAAGTTAACATATAGGCTATGTATTAATCCTATATATTATATACGAGTATATAAATAATAACTTTTTTGTCTTGAAATGATATCCTGAAAAATTCAGAACACAGCCAATGTCACCTGAGTTCAGATCATTACATTTGTTTTCTTAAATATCTGGACTTCAGTGGTGGTCAGTTCCTACTCTCTCCCAGGGCTGGGAGGCTTGCTTTCTACTGATACAAATCATTCTAATGTGAAAAGACAGGTCTCCTCTGTTACCACTCAATGAACAGTCCTTAAGCTCCTCATCTTTGGCCACAGCATTTAATCTCTATCTGACATGTTAATATGCGATTGGATTCATTATTCTCTGAAGGGCAATAGACACTCAACTTTCCTCTAGTCACTGATATCATCAGCTGGATGAATTATCTCAATTTTTTTTTTTTTGGCTTTCTCCACATTTTCTGAGCAGTGGCTACTATTTGTTAACATTTGGCATAGTTTGATACATATGGTGCTACCAGTGATAGGAAGTGAAGCAGAGTTATATTACTTCAAGGTGGAATGTAATTAAGTTATACTAGACTGTGTTTTAAATGTCTAATCTATGCTATGTGGGGTTTTAAAGTAATCAATAATTCCAAGAAAAACTGAGACACAAGCTTGAATTACCCTAGCATTTCAATGGGGATGCCAGAAATGACTATTTCGAGTCTTGAGTTAATGAGTGCAGCACATGAAGAATAGAAACTTACTGATAGGTTTCTGTTCATCCAATTCCCAGTGCATGGGCCAGCATCTCTCTTTGGAGTAGTCTTGTCTATATGTCACTGTAGTGACAAGCAAACCTGTGCAAACGCTTCAGAACAGAAATGTCCTCCAGTGATCCTCTGCTTTAACCACTCGGGGCGCTACAGAGCCAGTCATCCAGGTAGGAGGCAAAGAAGCCAACAGAAGGGAACTAGGCTAACAGACTGAGGTACTTCACTGAGAATTATTGACAATTTGTAAGGTATTTCTGCAAATCGCCAAAAAAGTATGACACTCTTTATTATAAATACTTAAAAAATACTCACCTGAGGATATGTTTATTGATTTGAGAGAGAGAGAAACATCAATGTGAGGGAGAAACACTGATCAGTTGCCTCTCATGGGTACCCGATGAGGGATGGGACCCGAAACCTAAGTATGTGCCCTGATAGGGAATCAGACCTGCAACCCTTTGGTTTATGGGACATCGCTCCAACCAGCTGAGCCATCTGGCTAAGGCTGTATGATGCTCTTAAAGCAAACCTCTGACCAACTTAATTTTCCCAAATTATGTTCTCTTTTTCCATGTATATTTTCCATAGAGCCCATGCGCATGAGGGCTTAATGCCTTTCTGACATTTTAAAAGAATTTCCAAATATTTATCTATTTAAATATCTATATTCTTTTTAGTAGCAACAGAAAGATTCACTAATTAGGTATGCTGCAGGAAAATTCAGTTCATTACAAATTATCCAGGAGCTGCATGTGCCCTTCCTGCTGTGGAGAATCAGTTCTTCCCGGGGAACTAATGAGCCTTAGCTTCTGCATTAAATCGGTGCCTGTCATTTAAAATTATACACGGATGTATACACACCTGCATGCAGGGTACATTATTTATATGTAAATAGTACGTATACCCACTTTTTCTTAAAGCAATTCATTTGCTAGAGGCTTTAAAAAGCTGTCTTGCACTTTTTAAATATTTTATCAGAGCCCAGATTTAAAGCTATTTCATCGATCACCAAGTGACAATAGAATGCAAATCCTTGAAGTGATATGCGGTGCAAAGATAACATGACTGTTTAATTAAATCATACCTAGATTTCTGAGCCCAAGCTTACATGTCTGCAAATAGCAAGAGAACACCAGTCTTCACCCCTCCCCTCTCACTCTCAACCCGGCCCTCCAAAGTATATTAACACATTCGATTCTTTTTCCATTTTCTCGCTTCATCAGTGCTGACATCCAGCTTCCACCCTGGCTATTAGGACTACTGAGCACAGCCACATGACAGGATTTGTGGACTCTCAATGGCTAGGACAAAAACAAAGGCATAAATAAAAGAAGTAGGCTGCAATTTCTGTGGGCAAGAAAGGGTGGGGATAGCTCTTGAAGCAAAGGCTAGCTCCCGCCCCAGGAAAACCCAAATCATGGAGTACACTGACTGACATTAAGATCACAGTCCCCCAAATCAGGAAGATTTAGACTTTTTAAGAATGATGATTTTTTTTGTTTGTTTGTTTGTCAGTTGGTTTCTATTCCACTCTGTTTTAAAAAATGCATACAACTCCCTCACCTCACCATATGTTTTAAACAATGTAAAATGCCTATACACATAGGAGGAAATGATGGCCCATGTTTTCTCTAGAATTACATATATATATATATATATATATATATATATATATATATATATAGAGAGAGAGAGAGAGAGAGAGAGAGAGAGAGAGAGAGAAAAGTCTATACAGGGGCATGTCTCCCACATCCTCCCTTTATGGGCACTGCCACATGATTGGCCTCATCAAATACAGAGCATCCACCCAAATTTCCAGACAAATGTTTATTCCCATAATTTACAACATCCGTGAAATGGGAAAGCCTAAAAATAATAGTGAACAGAAACATTTAATGTAATGCCTCTGATTATAGAGCCCAAGGAAAGTTTTAGAACAAGAATGCATAGGACAATTTTAGCAACACCAGAAATCTTGAAGTTCCACACTTAGCTGACGCAGATTTTAAAATCTTCACTGTTACGATTTAAAATTTTTGGGGGGAGTTGAGTGTGATCTATTGGTGTCAATATACACAAAGCATATGTGAAATAGATTAGTCTGCCCTACAAAAAATTTAGTAAGCAGTAAGTTTGCCTTGTGGGAAATATTGCCTCTTTTGGGGGGGAATTTTTCTTTGCACACCTGTAATGTCTTTTGTTCTCAAGTTTTATGTATTTACTTATAAAAACCTAATCTTAGACCTCTAGGCAAGATGGCAGCATAGGAAGGCATGGCTCCCTCCTCCCTCAATCACATCAAAATTACATCTAAAACATAGAACAACCAACACTCAGAACCATCAGAAATTGAGTCGAATGGAAATCTGGCAACTACAGAATTAAAGAAACCACATCCACCCAGACTGGTAGGAGTGGCGCAGATGTGGAATGGGCTGGTTCCAACCTGTGTGGTGGGTAAAAATTCAGGATGGCTACCTCAGGAGCAAGGAGTCCCAGCCCCACACCATGCACCTTAGTCCAGGATTCCAGTGCCAGGAAGACAAGTTTCCATAACTTGAGGATTGAGTCAGTGGAAAAACTTCTAGAGCCCCAAGCAGTTCCTCTTAAAGAACCCACACATGGACTCACCTTCACAGACTTGTTCCCTCTGAGCTCCAGCACTGGGGTAGTAGCTTGAAAGGCACCAGTGGCATACAGGGAGAAACTGAAGTGTTTGGCATCAAGTGAGCAGAGGCCACTGTCCCTTTTCTAAACCCTCTTCTCAATAGAACTGGCAAGCTGATGCCATATCTGAGACTCCATCAACCTGGCTAACACTGTTTGACCTGCCTTAGAGATCCCCGGAGACTCAACTCCACTCCACCCAAATTACAGACCCGCCCAAGCTGCTTTTCCCTATGAATGGCTGGTCTTGGCTCATACTGCACAACTTCCTAAATCCTCTCAAACAAGCAACAGCTAGCCTCAGTGAGTTCCAGGCCCAGCACTAGCAGCAACAGGCCTAGATTCACAGCTTGGCTTCACCTGGGAATGTCCAAGCCCAGCACAAGTAGCAGCCATCTCAGATTGCTTTATAGTTCAGGCTGGGTGGCCCCGGGCAAAACACAGGTGGGGGCTGACTGTGGCACATACAAGAGTCAACCAGTGAATGCCTGAATGAGGAGAACATCAGATCAATGTCTCTCTCCCTCCCTCCCTCCCTCCCTCCCTCCCCCTCACTGTCTCTCTTCCCACTTCCTCTCTCTCTAAAATCAGCAAAATAAAATTCTATCAAACTTCTATGGTGAACTAAAAGCCATTTTAGAAAGATCTCCCTGTCCCCAGTGGGATGCACGTGATGGAACGCAAACGTGTGTTTGGACCCGTTACAGCAGCATTTTCGATCCCACAGAAAACTGCAAACAACGTAAATGCCCATCCACAGGGTGGCAGCAAACCAACCGAACTACAAGGAGATATCACACAACCTGGATTTGTTTACCTTTGGTGATTTTTAAAAATTGTGATAAAATATACATAACAAAATTTTACTACCTTAGCCATTTTAAGCACACAGTCAGTGATACACAACCACTTAAAAATGAGGTTGATGTGTGTAAGCTAAAAGGATATAGACTCTCCAAGATATGTTGTTGCACGGAAAAAGTACAACACAGAGCAGTGAGTATCAAATGCAACTACTTTACTTTTTATTTGAAATGCATTTAAAAATAAGTAATGTACAGAGAATAATTTATCACCCACGAACTTATTCTTGAAACTGGCAATTCTTTTTGTCCCCCAGATTTAGGTTTGGGTTTTTTTAAATTTATATTTAAATAGAGGGAATTCTTTCATATGGGAAGAGTCAGTACAACCCATACTGGAAAGGAGAAATGACAGGAACAGAAGCAGAGGAAAGGACGAGGGGTGAATGTGCCACCACGGCCTGGTGAATCCACGAGGTGGATTTCCCACCCGAGGTGAAAGCTTCCTGAAAACAATGTGTAAACAAGCCACTCACTACATCTTTAACCATCATTTGCCTTTTCAAATATCTGGTCTACATGAAAAGACGAAGACAAGAAAGGCGAAGATAAGAACAGAAGTAAACTAAAAACAACCCTCTCAAGAACAGAAAAAACCTCAAGCCCTTTTTACTATGCAAGACATGAGGTCAAAAGCATACAGGACAGTATCACCTTTAAACAACCGAAGAAAATCATCCACGCAAAGCCTTAATAGAAACTTCTGCTCTGAGGCTTCCAAAAATGCTGAAGACAGGGACCTGGGGATGATGCTGCCATCTTGGAGGCCACCCAGCTGGGGTGGAGCAATGGTGAACAGCAGGTCGGGTGCACCTAAATGATCACTAGCCAGATGCCCTCGGTGGTGGTCCGGGTGGAGAGTGCTGCTAGGGGACAGAGCCCAAAACTGAGCCGCTTCCATTCCAGGTATCTGTCTTATGTCCAACTCACATTTTCAAACAGGAAGTGCTGGCTTTCTGTAGTCTGCATTTCCTATTCATCACAGAACATAACTAAGTACAAACACTTTGGTGTCCTTGATTATCAAGGCCATTTCCAACGGACCTTCTAACCCAGGCTTGCTCTGTAAGCAAAGGGGACACATGCAGATGAGAGGCAATGGGTAGCTACTTGGTGGAGGGGAACAGCTCAGCAGGTAGGAGGCTCCACCAGTTTGCCACACGCTGCCTCTGTGGGCCACTTCTGTACATGACCACGTGGCCTCGTGCACTCCCTAGGCCTCCTTGCCTCTGAGCATCAGTCATAAACCTCATCAACTATCCAGAGGCAGACCCAGAAGGCAGGAGGGCAAGAGTGTAACTGGAGAGAACTGGTGCTAATCAATACTTAATGACAAGGTACTCCGATATTCCCAGAAGTGGCCAGAATGACCACAGCTTGGGAACTGGGAAAAAACAATTTTTCTGAATGTGTAACAGTCATCCTTTGTTTTCCCCTTTATGGAACACAGAGCTGAAAATAGTAGCTCTTAAAATTGGTCACATATCTTTGAATATGTATATGTGTGTGTATATAAAGAAAAAGAAATTCTAGATAATTTTGAAATCATATGTCCTTCATCCCCTATCCCTTGCAGCTAACTCACATCTTGAGAATCACAAGGTTGATTCACCTGATCTTATTCATCTATTCTTTCAGATGGATATAAGTGACATGAATACAATATTATTTTGTGTGCCTTTTCACACTTGCCTACATGTTATAACTTCTTCAACCTTTCTTATTCTGCTATCACTCGGAAGCTCGTTTTCTTCATTTGACATTGTTTTGATTGTGAATGACAATTGTGTTTATTTGTTAAAAGGATATGTGTATATGCTTGATTTTGCAAGACACCTTCCTGGTGGGGTGCACATGGCATTGTTAATAGTATTCCCACCCAGAAAGAAACACACTGGGGGAGTGTTTCAATGGGGCTAGGCAGGACTTTTCCTTCCATTTTACACCCTCTGGAATGTTTGAAATTTTGCTACAATTGTTAGGTGTCCTATAAAATAATTAGTTTAAACACGTAACATTTTTATCTTGTTCATGTGGCAAGGTACGTTCATATGGCAGGTTGTATAGGTTAAATAATCTTCTCCCTTTTTACGTACTACGTTGCTGAAGGGGACATTGCGCGTTCTGACGAGAGCAGCAGAACTGGTAGAGAAGTTACATGTCCTGGAGGTACAGGGCCAAGGGATTACTCAAAGCTCACTCAGCTCATTTAGTTTAGGAAAGTGAAGAAACTCTACCTACGAGGAATGTGTTGACGTGGAACGGGAAGAGTGAAAGCGCCGCCTGTTAGACGCACAAAGAAAACACGCACTGGAACGGGAGGGCGCCCTTGGACTTCAAGTCCTGGTGCTGTCACCAGCAATCACATGCTTCGCTCATTTCAGTTTTTTTCCACCATGAACTGAGAAGACACAGATTTCTCACGCATTAAATCTAAATCTCTGTGGAAGCTCTCGTAGGTGCCAGGCACTGTATTGGGTACTGGAAATGTAAAGGGGAACACGATGGAGTCTCCTCCCTCACAGAATTCCCAGCATCGTCCTAGAGGCTTGTTGACATTCTCCGAGTCTAGTCTCCTAAAGCTAGAAACAGGCCGAGTGCCCACCAGGAGGTCTGCAAGTTCTGGTGTGTCCCTGGACGGACTCGATGGCACTAAGTCAGAGGCCAGATGACAAAGAAGAGAGTGGTTACTCCAAAGGTCTCAGCAGGAGTCGTGGGACCCATGCACAAAAGGTCTCTACTTTTATGGGACTTGGGAAACTTGGCTGCAGTGGGGGAGCAGCAGGATGAACTGGAAAACCACAGCCAGGACGACAGAGGAACCTGTAAGAGCAATGTGCCGGGAGTAAACAGAAGAGGGCATTTGACTCTTCTACCTTGAGTTAAGTTAAACAGGGCTATTCTATGTCATGATAGTGTGTAGTTTGCAATTCCCTTGAATATTTTTTAGTGTAGGAACTTTGAAATGGCTGACCACATCAACTGTCATGATGGGTCCTATGGGAGATGGAGTCATTTTGGAGGGAGAAATCTCCCCTTTCGCATGGAAATCAACAGTATGGTCACTGCAGTGATGCTGGACAGAGGGCTGCTCCAGGAAGGAGGTTATCCTCAGGCCTCTCAATGAGGGATTTGCCACCAGAAGTAGAGCCAAAGTTGAGGATGAGCAGAAGAGCCCTGACTGACCTGAGATTAGATGTTGAAGCCTATGATATTAAGAAAGTAAACTAGTATCTTATAAAATGGGGATAACAATACCTACTTCATGGGATTACTATGAGGAAGAATAAATTTTAAAATGTGGATATGTAAGCTATAGAGGACTTTACAAGCATGAGGCTTGTAATATATGAGAAGATACAGGTAATCTATTGGGTTGACCAAAGAGTCTATGCAGGGTTTTTTTTTCCCATAAAATAGAAGCCACATTTTTCATTTTCACCAATAACTTTACCGATCTGGATATTTTGAGTATACAGCTATCTCCCACTATGCACTTCTAGTGCGGAGAGGCCAGGGGTGCTGTTAAACACCTCCCAGCACATCAGACAGCCCCACAGCCACTGCTCCAGCACTTAAAAAATTAAAAAATAAAAAAACCCTCAGCAAAGAATTATTTGGTCAAAACATCAATAGTACTAGGAACTTTGCAAAAACACTTTTGACATGTTCAATCAATCACGGCACCTTCCCCCATAGCCTGCACAAATCTTTTCTTGCGTTTCAGTTGCACTTTTACATTTGTTGAAATAATAAAGATTAATATGCCAACACTGTTATGTATCTTCTTCCATCTTCAATGTTTAAGTGGCTGCACAAAAATTCACCAATTTTGATAAGTTTTTTTAAGTGCATGCTGATATGGCAGCTGTCACAATACCAGGTAACAACATTGTTTCAAATGAAAGTAAAGACAAAATAAAAATTACTATAGCCATCATACGGAGAAAACTAAACAAACATTTTGGCCAACCCAGTATTTCCTAGAATTGTTCCATTCCCTGGTCTCATGAAAAGGTGCCAAATGCCCAGTTGGCCCTCTCTATCTCAAGTCTCATCCAGGTACTTATCTCTTACTTATTAGTAAGAAGGATCCTCATTCCTTGAGGGTGGATTAGTTCAGCAGAGGTCAGGGCACATTTAGTGAAATATGGTTTTGACAAAATCCAGAGGGGCATTCAGATGGGCATTTAAATCAGGAAACACACACATCAGAACTTTAAAAGCTCATATGGAGTTTGGCTTATGATGGTAAATACTGAATTACAATCTCTATGTTCTTTGACTCCTTCTCTGCTACTCCTAATTATAGAAAATGTATTGTCAGGAGTATCTGAAATCCACCCCCCCAAATTCAAAATCTTCTAAGATAATAATGGTATAATAAAACTTACCTAATATTTAAAAAAATGTCCTTATAATCTTTGTCACAAAAGATATAGTGCTTAGTAGCTATGAGCCCAAAAATAAAACACTTCTGAACTAGCATGCCTCTTCTTTTCTGTACACACAGACAAGAAAAGCGATTTCTTAGCCCAATACAGCCAAGTGCCTCAAAAGATTTTCCAGTGTTTCAATGGTGAGATACTTTATGCCTATATTACTCAAATGTAACAATTTCTAGTCATTATTTAAATGAGAGACTTGAGTATATTAACACTTTAGGAGAAATTTACATAAAAAGAAATCTTTACACTTTATCATTATCCAGTCCACAAGACAATTATGGGGCAGTCATCTGGGAAACAGGGCAGAACAAATAGAAAGAAAAAGAAACAGAAGAAAACAAAAATATGAAAAACAAAAAAGGGAAAGCTTGTCGTTTGAAGAGGGTGAGTTGCCGTAATTCGTGCTCCAGCTTCTGACAGCCTTTCTCAGAGCGAGTTTTCTGCGCATGGACCCATGCACCTATCTCTGAAAACAGCTCCAGGCTAGAGAGTTCTCCCAAGGGATTCCTGATACCTCAGGTGATATAGGATAAACTCAAAGCCCAACAATTAATGTCAAAGGGAAGAAATCTCTGAAAGACGGTCATGGCCAGACTACCCCAAGTCCCAGAAACAAGGGTCAAGAATGGGGACCACGTGGAAAACAGCCTTGGGGTCCCCACTGAGCAGCAGTACAGCACAACAGGGCGTCATCCATGTCACACCAGCTGGGATGCAGCTGATTTAAATGGGAGGAATCTTAACTTATCCAAGTACAAACACGAAAGTTTTCATTTTTTCCTCAAAAACTTCTATTAATTGGCCCTACTAACACCTCTAGCACCTAATAACACTTGCATGCATATTTCCCAGTAGCTAATAGACTTTCTCAAAGACATCTTGGTTATTAGGACAGGGTTATTTTTGTTGTTGTTGTTGTTGAAAGTTAACCTTTCTCACTTAAAATTTCTATCTCTTACATCCAAGGTCTCTTCTCATGCGTCTCCTCCTTTCCCCCGTTACCCAGCATAGACTAACTTGAGGATCCAGAGGCTTGGATAAGGGGACGTGGGAGGGGTGTGAAGGCAGGACAGGTGGAGATAGAAAAGTGTTGGGTCTTTATGAGGCTACACAAAGCAAGTTAATTTGCTGTTTTTTTGCCCTCAAGGGGACAGCCCTCTGTCTACGGCAATGCAGTTGCTGTCCTTATTCTTTTGTTACTATAGTTTCATTGTCTAAACTTATCCCAAACAACTTCCGCAGGCACCATAACCCAACACTGGGCCCTTAGTCACAGACACACACTTGGAACTTTAGGGACAGTCCTGTCCTTTCTCCACCAGACTATGCCCCTATGTCAACTTTCTTCCACTCAAAACCACCACGCCCAGTGGCTAACCAACCACTCAGTCAGGAAACAAGAAACCAGTTTTCCCTTTTTTAAATGAAACTATAAACCTTAAAAATTATTCTCTTAGCTGGAGAATAATAAGAAGGTACAGACACCAGTACTGTACCTTCAAGGATGGGGTGGTGGGAAGGGTTTATTCCAGAATAGGTAATAAAGTAGTACAGTATACATAGAAAATTTAAAAAATAATAATAATATTGAGTTGCAGTCAGTGTGCCTTTTATCATCATCATACACTGGCAATTCTAAGCAATATCAGTGATGGAATACTTCTCCCTGTAAACATTTTTTGTTGGTCTAAGTTCTAAACAATTATTGGTAGGCCGGAGGTAGGAGAAGGAAAGAAAGCTTCCAATTAATAGATTTTTATTGCTTATTTTTTAATAAATATTTATTCTGTATGGAAGTTAATTTGCAGAACTCCTAATTAATCAGCTGGCTCCCAGCACACAAAGATTCTGTAAGCCTCATTTCTTTCATGAGTAAGTTCATAAGGATTCCGTTGGACAACACCACCAACAGTGATTCAGATATAAATAATGATAGCACAAGAATTGTAAAAAACAGGAAATGCAATTAGTCTACGCAGCCACTTAGAGTTTTTATTTGCCTTTAAAATGTACAAAAGCGATACTGCAAACTGTGAGGTATGCTATTTCAGGTTGATATGTGCAAATTTCAGTTTGACCATGCACCATTTTACTGAATTTGAATGGTATGGTTAAAGAGCTGACATATATTCTTCTTTTTAAGTTTGCCAACTAAAGAATAAATCAGTAAAAGAAAACATTAGATCAGTGGTGCCATTCAGTGGTGGCTGATATTAAGAAGCATAATACTTAGGAAAAATAAATACATAATTATTTTTGTTTGTTCCTCCCACATTGCAGACACTGATAAAATGTGCAATGTGGTCAGATACATCTGTATCAAGGATGGTCAAGTTGAAGTAAAGGAGTCATTCTTGAACTTTGTTATTTCTGGGAAATTGTTGCTAAGCCCGCAGAAGAGATATTGAAACAGCTGAATGATGATGGATGGGCATAATCATCTGTCACGGACAATGATATGACAAAGCTGACATTATGACAGAAACAGTGGTGACAGGCACAAATCAAAAAAATTACTCCCAATTCTCATATTTGTCTTGCAAAAAGCACTCTGAACCTTCACAGAGTTCACTCCTTGGTGTTGCTTTACGTGTGGCTCTCTTTCTGGGAAAAAAAATGCTGATTCATTTAATTCTCTTCTCACTGGTGGAAAACATGTAGAATGTGTGTGGAACAGTGAAAAGACCTCCCAAGATTAGTGGTGTGCTCATTATAAAGCTGTACAGTCAAAACAAGTTTGAAAGGTTAGTTTTAATGTCCAAAGTACTGTGCAATCCAACAGAAAATGCGGACCCAAGAGGATTAGCTTAAAATTTCTCCCTGTTGCTTGCAACTTTTCTTTTCTGAGGTTTTTTTTTTTTATATATGAAGTTAATCAGACACCAAAATATTTTCAGACAGCCCGCAAATCAGCTTTGAAGAAGGCACAACAACAAGCTTTAAAATTGCGGGTTGAAGATCACACAGAAATTCTGAAGAAGGCTGTAATTATGCCATGTAACATTGAAAGGACCAAAAACCCACCAATTCAAATGATATTGAATTGAATATATCTGAGCCACAGCAGATGCAGAAAGAAATCTTATCTGCATTTCTCTTACCTGACTAATGCAGAGCCTTCCGAGAATCAGATGTCGCTGAGGCAACTATCCTTGGGCACTGCAATATTCAAAAAAATCCTGTAAACAAGCTTTATCATAAATTTCCATGCTTTGAAGCTAGACTCAGTGCCCCGCTCCCCTTGCTAAGTTGGTGTATAAACCTTTATTCCTAGATGCTGTGAAGTGTTCCCATATGCATAATCTATTTTTGTCCTGTTAGTCGGTCTTTTGCCAAATAATTCACAGGACCCCTGACCATTTGGACTTAAGTTGGTAGATAAAAAATTTTCACTACCAACAACATAAAGAAAATGAGTATTGAAATAGAAAAAAATCAAGTTTTAAAGAATGACAGGAGAAATATTCTGGTCTTACGTAAAAATAGCTCAGATTGAACCACTTCGTTGTTCTTATCAAGAACTGGACTTTTATTCTAAAGCAAGGGGTCAAATAATGTCTCTGATTTTTGCAGAAGAAAAATTTTGAAAGTTTTTGCAGAATATTATATAATTTATGTTGAATTTACCAGTAAAGGCATTTTAGTAATTTTTTTTTCTGATTGAAGATATTTGAAAGCTGCTAGAATAAATCCCAAATACGCTGTGACATACCTAGCACTGCAATTTCTGGAATTTATTATCAAATTGGGTTTTTATGAATTCTGCTGAAGTTATTATACTTAAGAATTTTTACTGCTATATGTATATGTATTGCTTCATGTGATAAAGCTTTTGAAATTAAAATTAATAAAAAGTAGTTCTCAACCAGCCATGAGAGAAGATAGATTGACAGATTTGGTGAAACATGGATATGTGAAGATCTGTTTTGACATTAAGTTTGAAAATAGAAACTGTAATGTTATTCATTACCATGCCAGACCAATATAAAGACATAATTTTTCCCTTTTATCAAGAAAATGCATTAACCCAATTAAAACATATTAATCCATTACTTTTTCTGTTTTCCTGCAATATTTTGTTGACATTTAATTTTTTTTACTGACATGATTATGTTTACCAACATCAACAAAGTATTTTTCACTATTTGCATTTCTCCCTGTTCATTATTATTATTTGTTTCAGTTTGTGATCATTACGGAAATAATTTTGTTTCGGAGAGGAGAGGTGGACGAAAAGCTATTTGGGTGTCAGATACCTTAGGTACGTCTCTAACCACTGCTTGAGCCCTTCCTCCTCAACCCCCTCTCACGCACTTGCCTTCCCCTGCCACCCCCCCCCCACCCCACCCCCACCCCCTGGCCTGCAGCTTCTCCTGCTTCCCTCTAGGTCATCCATTTCAATCAGAGAGGCCAAGTTTGAAATGGGGGTTTTGTACCCATAATGTCAATCTACACATGCTTAGACACACTTCTAATTATTCTTAGAACTAGAATGTAGGAGTACTTAGTACTGTTCGTCCTCAGAATTGGGCTTTGTCTTCAATTCTGGAAAACTGGAAAGATTTTGATCAGCTCCTCACTTCACCCCATGTTTTATTTATTTATTTATTTTTAATTTCCCTGGCTTACTTCACTGTTACCTAAACAGAGCTGTTGATTTCCTTCTTAGAACCTTTTCAAATTAGGGTTGTTTTGTGTTAAAAGCTGAGGGATGATTTTTTGGGTTGCATAAATGTTACAAAAACACTTTTTCTTAGCAAAATAGCATGGGAAAAAACAGTTGTCACAATTTTCCCCCTCCCACCCAACATCCCCATCTCCTCAGGCAGTCCCCACACCTTTGTTCATACGCGTTGGTAACGCATATAAGTTCCTTGGCTACTCCATTTCCTGTACTGTACTTACATCCCCATGACACCACACATTTTAGAACAAATAAGAGATCAGTTCTTGAATCACTATATTGGACTTGATTGTATCAGACTGGCATTGCTTGATATGAACATAAATGATTTTAGGTTACTAGGATAATTTTGAGATTTTCCCTAAAAACAACTTTTTTAAAGTTCTCAGCTTTAATCCAACTATTGTATATCTCTTATATATGTAGTTTTACAGTAGAAAGGTAGAGAAATTTAAAATAAGCGATAACAAAATTTTAATGCACAGAAGAAAAACTAGGATTAATTAACTTCTTTGAAGCTGCTATAACACTGATAGGATTTGCCAGTTGTGGGAAACTTTGTTTCCATTTCCAGTTGAAAAAGATAAAAATGGTTCTGATATGCAGTGTTGTTTTGCAAAGATTTATACTTACTAAATTAGGTTTAAAAACTTGAGACTACATGACATAAATCCTCTCTGAAATCATCAGAGTTGCTCTCAGGCAAGTCATATTCCGGTTTCTTCATCTGTTTTTGCTTCTCCCGGCTAGAAGTAGGAGAGTTTGAGGGTGAATGGTTCTCTTTGTGGTTCACTCCTGGGAAGAAGTCAGCAACTGAGGACTGCAAATGAGAAGCTGAGGCTGGTTCTTGCTGGATGAGCCAGAAGAGGGCTGGGCAAATGAAAGGCAGCTTTTGTTTTTGTTTTTATCCTGCCACTGATTGGTAATTTCAGGGCTTGAGATCAGCGTGTATTTGATTTTCTCCGTGTAAACTAACCCCTTCAGGTGGAGCCCATGAAATTACATTGCACAGTGGGAGAGAGGAAAACAAGATTATGAAGCTTATGTGTTTTTTGCTTTGGAAGAAATTTTATACATTGTTTAATGATTTCTTATAACATACACTGTATGGGAAAAAAATTAGAGCTTTTGTTTGTCTGCTCTCCGCTTAAAGAGAATATTGGTTTTAGTTCACTGACACAGAGGCAAGAAAATTAGGAAGATGAGTTCAATTATGATTGATGGCTTCTTGAGAAAAATCTTTAAAATTATGCATTTTTTATCTTTATATAAAGATCTAGATTTGTTTTTTTTTAAACTATTCCAGCCCTGACCGATGTGGCTCAGTTGGTTGAAGTTTTGTCCCATAACCAAAAGGTTGCGGGTTTGATCCCTGGTGGGGCACAGACGATCCTGGGTCCAGGCACATCCAGGAGGCGACCAATCATGGAGGATCATCAAGGATCTCGGGGCAGTTGCTGCTAAAGCCTGCACCTCCCTCTACATCCCCTAGGGTGCATTATTTCCCTTCACCCCAATAAGCCTTGCCACTATACTTAAACTCCCAGGCACTTGACCTTTGAAATTCTTTTCTTGACACCACAAGAACCCACTTTCACTGGCAACTCTTTGGCCACAGAGCTGGGATCAGCTAATCCTACTGCTTTTTCCCTCTTGACAACAGTGATTGATCAAGGTGTGAGTCCATGACAATGCAGGTCATTGTCTTTCCCTGGAGCTGACGAATAAACAGAGGGAAAAAGTCCTCTCTATCTAGCTGGGTTACTAAATTGGGACTGCTAGGGGACAGGTTTCCTGCTAGGAGATGATCAACAGGAGAGAGAGAGACTACCAATATAGACTGAGAGCTAGGGGAGATAAAGAAGCCTGGCCTCAGTGTGATCTCTAGGATTCACCTCTCAGCCCAGCTCCTGAAGCACTGCCTTTACGTTGGCCATTTACCCAAGTAGTTGAGCAATGAATCATCTCCTTTGCTGCTTGAAAATTATTTGAGTTACTACAACTTGCGAGCACACAGTCTCAACTAATATATGTATCATTTTACAGCACTTATTTTTGATTTGTGCTTAAATTTAGTTTTAATTTACATGCAGGAAAACTCACTTGTTTTGGATCTGCAATTATATCAGTTATGTCAGCTTTAGCAAGTACATAGAGTCCATCCAATCACCATAACAAGATACAGGACTGTTCCGTCACACCTGAAAATGCTGACCCTTTATAGTCAATCCCTGTGCCTGAGCCCAACCCCTAGGAACCAGTGATCTGTTCTCCATTCTAATAATTTTGCCTTTTCCAGAACATTATATAAATGAAACCATATGCTGCATAGTCTTTTGTGTCTAGCTTCCTTCACTTAGTATGTGTTAGCCTAAAAGTAAAAAGTCCTTTCAAAGTAAGAGGCAATAAACATTTATTTGAGATCCAAGAATACCACATCAGAACACACAGGGATCGACAAGCTTTTTCTCGAAGGGACAACAAGTATTTTTAGCTTAGTGGGCCCTATGTTCTCTGTTGCAACTATTCAACTCTGCCATAGTAGAGTGAAAGCAGACACAGACAATACATAAATGAATAGATGTGGCTGGACTTGGCCGTGGATTAAACAGCTTACTGACCACTGATTTAGCATTATGCATTTGCGGTTCATCCCTCTTGCTGCCTGTATTAATAGTTTGTTCCTTTTGATTGTTGAGTAGTGTTCCATTGTGTGGATGTTCCAAAGTGTATGTGTCCATTCAACAGCTGAATAGCATCTGGGTTACTTCCAGTTGTTGGCAATTATTAATAAAATGCATAAATATTTGTATACAGGGTTTTCTATGAACTTCAGTTTCATTCTCTTGGGTAAAATACCCAGGAGTGAAATCGCTGGACTGAATAGTTGTTGTGTGTGTAGTTTTATAAAAAACTGCCAAACTCTTTTCCAGAGTGATCGTACAATTTTTGTGTGCCTACCAGCAATATATGGTGATTGCACTCCTAATTTTGCTAGCACTTGGTATTGTTAGTTTTTTTTTAAATATTGCCTTTCCACTAGGAGTGTCTTGATATCTTGTTATTTTAATTTGACTTTACCTAATGGATAATAATGTTGAATGTCTTTCCAGGGGATTATCTATCTTCTTTGCTGTAGTGTTTTTCAAATCCTTTGCCCATTTGTGTGTGTGGTGGGGGAGTTGTTTGCTTTCTTTTTAAAAAGTTTTAAAATTCTTTATCTATACTGGATGCACATTTTATGTCATATGTGGGATTTATAAATATCTGCGCTATGGCTTGTCTTTTCAGTCTATTAACATTGTCTTTCACAGAGCAAATGTTTTAAAATTTTGATGAAGTCTGGTTGAACATTTTTTTTTCTTTTACAGTCATGCTTTAGAGTTATATCTAAGGTATCTTTCCCTCATTTAGGATTATAAAAATTTCTCCTATATTTTCTTCTGAAAGTATTATAACATCATATTCTACAATTATGTTTATAATCTACTTTTGGGTAAATATTTGTATGAAGTATGTAATTTCAAGGTTTTTTTCTTTGCATATGACTGATGACTGTTCTTTCTCTGTTGAGTTACCTTTGCATCATTGACAAAAATCAATTGACTGTATTTCAGTGGGTCTACATCTGGGCTGTCTATTCTGTATCATGGGTCTACATGTGTCTCCTTTTGCCAGAACTCCACTATCACGTTTACTGTAGCTTAATAGAAAATCTTGAAATCAGGTCGTATGTATCCCCCAGCTTTGTTTATTTTGACAAACTTGTTCTGCTTATTCTTGTTTTTTTTTTTTTTTTTTGCCTTTCTAAATAAATTTCAGTTTTGGGTTTTTTTTTTGTTTGTTTGTTTTTGCTATCTAAGAACATCTTGTCAAAGTTTTGTTTAGGGTTTTGTTAAACCTGTAGATCATTTCAGAGGAGAGTTAACTTCTTAATCGTATTGAGTCTTCCATTAACATGACATCTTGATTTATTTATGTCTGCTTTGATTTTATTCAGCCGTGTTTTATAGTTTTCAGCATAGAGAACCTGTATATATTTTGTTAGATTTATACTCATTTAATTTTTTAAAAAGGACAATGAGAGTTTTCAATTTTTCATTACTTGTATAAAGAAATACAATTGATTTTTGTATATTAACTTTGCATGCTGTGACATGGCACACTCATTATTTCTAAGAGCTCTTTTGTAGATTTCTTGGGATTTTTTTTTACAAAGCTATCATGTAATCATTGAATAAAGACAGTTTTATTACTTATAGCCTTTATGCCCTTTATTCCTTTTTTTGCTATTTTGCACTATTTAAAATGTATAACATTATACTAAATATAGTTAGAATGTAGTCAGAATTAAATATAGTTAGAATGAATATCCTTGCATTGGTCCCAGTGTTTGGGAGAAAGTGCCCAGTCCCTCTCCACTGAGTGCAATGTTACTTGTAGGGGGTTTTGTAGATGCTCTTTACCAAGGTGAGGAAGTTCCCTCTATTCTTAGTTGGATGGAAATTTTTGTTATGAATCATCTATTAATATGATTAATTACATTGATTGATTTTTTGATGTTGAACCAACTTTGTGTCATAGTGCTTTGCCTTTTTTATATATTGTTGGATCCTATTTGCTAAGAATTTATTGAAGACTTTTGCATCGTTAGTCATGAGAGACATCATTGTGTGGCTTAATTTTCTTGTAATGTCTTGGTCTGGTTTTGGTATTAGAATAATACTGGCTTCATAAAATGAGTTGGGAAGTGCAGCCTCTTCTATTTTCTTCAAGAGAATTTTTTAAAAGGTTCTAATTTCTTTTTTAATGAAACTTCTCCAATAAAACCTTTCAGGCCTGGAATTTTCTTTGTTGGAAAGTTTGCAACACAAATTCAATTTTCCAGAAGATGTGGTACTATTTTTGAATGACTTTTGTAGTCTGTATCTTTCAAGCAATTGGTCTACTTCATCTAAGTTAGAGAATTTATGAAAATAAAGATGTCATAGTCCATTATTGTTTCTTTAATATCTCTTAGGGTCTCTAATAATAACCCTTCTTTCATCATTTTACTGGCAATATTCTTTTCTTGGCCAGTCTGGCCAGAGTTTTATCCATTATTTTTTAAAATTCTGGCTTTTTACTGCATTGATGTCTTTTCATTGATTTTCTCTTTTCCATATCACTGATTTCTGCCCCTATTATTTTCTTCCTTATTCTTGCCTTGCATATAATTCTATCTTAGTTTTTAGTTTCTTCAACAGAAAGTATAGAGCATTAATCTGAAACTTCTTTTCTAACATAAGATTTCATGCTATAAATTTCCCTTTAAGCATTGCTTTAGCTGCAGTCCAAAGTTTTGTTGTGGTATTTTTATTTTATTCAGTTGAAAATATTATCTAACTTCCTTTGAGTCTTCTCCTTTGATCCATGTAGTTTTTAGAAGTATATTTCTTGAATTTCTAACTATTTGAGGGTTATCTAGATATATTCTTGGTATTGATTTCTAGTTTAATTCTATTATTGTCAGAGAACATATTTTGTATGATTTCAATTTTTTTCAATTCATTGTTTTTATTTATTTATTTTTAGCCAAGGACATGGTCTATCTTGGTGACACTTAAGAAGAAAGTGTATTTTGCTATTGTTGACTGCAGTGGTCTCTGAATAAATAAGAATATTTTCACAGGATATAGAATTCTGGGTTGACAATTATGTTTTTTAGCATTTTAAATTAGATATTCAGTTATTTGAATCTTTGTTCCTGTATTAAAAAAATGCCATTTTTCTCTGGATCTTTTGAAGATTTGTTTTTTCTTTATCTTTGCTTTTCAGTAGTTTGATTATAATGTGCTTGGGTGTGGTTTTCTATGGGTTTATTAGGTTAGAAATTCACTGAGCTTTTTGAAACTTAATGTCTTTCACCAAATTTGGGAAGCTTCCATTCATTTTTTTTTCAGATATATTTTCTTCACAGATCTCCCTTTTCTCTCATTCCAGGATTCCACTGGCAATGACTTAGACCCTTTGATATTGTCTGACACAGTCATGAGGCTCTGTTTGAAAATCTTTTTCTTTCTCAGTTCTGTTTATTCTGCTACTGAGCCCAACTAGTACATTTTTTCATATGTTCTATGTTTCAGTTCTAAAATTTCCGTGTTTCTTTTTTATTGCTTGTAGTTCTCTGCTCATAATTTATACTTTTTATTTATTTCAAAAATGCTCACCTTTACCTCACAACACACAATGTTTACAATAGCTACTCTTAACTCCGATGATTCCTACATATCTATCATCTTGGGCTTGCTGTCTTTTTTTTTTAAGATTTTATTTAATTTTAGAGAGTTAAGGAAGGGAGAAAAAGAGGGAGAGAAACATCGATGTGTGGTTGCCTCTTATTCATTCCCTATGGGGGACCCGGCCCACAGCCCAGGCATGTGCCCCAGCTGGGAATGGAAGGCCAGCACTCGATCCACTGAGCCACACCAGCCAAGGCAGGCTTGCTGTCTTTTGATTATTATTTCCCTTGATAGTTATTTGGATTTTCTTGTCTTTTTATATGTTGGGTAAATTTATACTGTATTCTCCACATTTTGAATATTATATTGTGAGACTCTGGGTTCTTTTAGAATCTTTGGGATAATATTGAATTGTTTTTTTGTTTTGTTTTGTTTTGTTTTGCAGGCAAACAACCCAGAAAAGAAAGATGGCATGTTCTGTCTTACCATTTGTGGGCAGTAGATTCAATTTTATGTTTTCAAAGCCTATCTGCATGAAGCACTGAGGGGTTAGTCTGGAACGTGGGTAGTAAGGATAGATCAGGGTTTTGTTCTCAAATATTTTACTAATTTTTGCATCTGTTCTGTACATGCGAAGCTGGGGGGGTGTCAAACTGAAACTTGTACATACAGAGAATTAAGGGATTCCCTTCTCTTAGGGTATAATTCCTGGTACTGTCATGCAATTCCGTGTATCTGAGGTTGCCCTTGGGGTGGATTTCTGAGAGAGAGAGATTGAGAATGAGAGAAAGCGGGTGGGGGAGTAGAGAGAGAGCATGTGCAAGAGCAAGCCCTGGCTGGGTAGCTAAATTGGTCAGACTATGTTGTCCTGATTCCCCAAGGTTGTGGGTTGATCTCTGGTCAAGCCACATACCTGGAGCAACCAACGAATGCATAAATAAGTGGAACAACAAATTTATGTTTCCCTTTCTCTCCCTTCCATCTCTCTCTCTCCCTCTCTTCCTCTTTCTCTCTAAAATCAATACATTAAAAAAAATTGAGATGGAGGAGGGGAGAGAGAGAGAGAGACCCCCCCCCCCAGGAGTTCCTTTTGCTGATTCCTCTAGCCAGAGAGATTAGTTGTGTCTGGGATTTTAGGTGCTATAGCAGAGCAGCTTCACAGTGGGAGCTGGTGCAAGGCAGAGAGAGAAAAAGGAGGAAAAGGGGGAACCCCTAGCCTATCCTCTGGTGAGACAAAAGTGGTTACTCTGGGGTTCTGCTATCTAGCTGCACCGCACAGTTTTCAGACTTGGCTCATTATTAGGTCAAAGTTGTCCAATAATGAAGGGAAAGAAATACAGGAGAGTGATCATTGGGCTGGTGGTTTGTGCTGCAGGTTTTGATTTCCTTCCCTAATTAGCCTGTTATGTGCACCTTTCAAAGTCCCCAGTTACCTTTTATCATCTGTGCAGAGTTTCAGTTATAATCAGTGAGAGACAGACTGGAATGAGTTTACTCAATCTTGGCCAACACAGGAAGTTCACATTGCTTATTTTTAAGGCTAGTCCTTATACTTCTTAAATTATTCTAGAAATTGCTATGTAATCTTTTCCCCTTTCATTTGGAAACTCTCGTTTTTACATCCGCTTTTCCTAGTCCTTCTGCATATGATATCCCATTAAATCAGTTCCTATGCCCTACTCAGATTGGGGTCTCAAACTGATGCTTAGTAATTGTACCTATAACCTGAGAAATATTTATTTTCTTTTTAAGTTTGATTTGGATGCTAGAAAATGGTTAGCAGTTTTCAGAAGAAAATGCTAGCTGTGTTGTATGGATTTTGAATTCCTTCATGAAATCGAATCACATAAAACCACTAAACATTCATTATTTACCTGATTTTCAAACTGGCAGAAGAACGGAACTGTATTTGTAACCCCTGCTTTCCCATCATCCATGTTCCTGCAGCCTCTTATTTGATTATACTCAAAATTTTCAATGTGTAAATCAAAAGAGCTGAACTTTAGTCCTAGTGCTACCATTGACTGGTTGTGTGACCTTCAGTAGTTTATTTAACTTCTTGAACTTAATATCCTCATTTGTTTAATGGACCCATTGGGCATCATATCTCTAATGCCTTTTGACGGGGATACCAGCCCACAGTGTCTACAGCATTATGGATGAGATATGAGACAAATTCACACAGACTACTGAGTCCTGTGGAGGAAAAGGGATGGCATGACTATTTTCTCAAGGGGAGAATTCCTTGGAGCAGCCTGGCCACTCTCTCAAGAGGAGAGTGCACTGACCCTTGCCTTGACAGGTTTTTATTGGGTTTCAATTTGCACAGGAATACAGATGAAGTTCATTCATCATTGTCAGGCAGTAAGGATCAAACAATAGATAGCATGCAAAGAACTACGAGGGCCTATTCTGAGTCTGGGTCTGTTAGCTCAAGGGCTACAAAACTTTGGGAAACACACTCATTTCTTGCTTGGACCCTTATCATTTAATTGAGAGCATTCTTAGCAAAGCAGTTTTCACAGGATTTTATATGCTTTCTTAGGCCTGATCACCTGGGGAATCTGCCCTTTCCAGCACAGGGCTGCACCGCCCTCTGTCATTATTTCAGGCTTAAGTCAGGCAGGGAAACTAAGGCAGCCAAGAGATTAGGAGACTTCTCACAAACAGAATGGGGACTCAGGCTATGTCAAAGTTGAGGGGCGAGGGTCCATTACCCACTTTTTCTATAGCCCCCTAAGTCCTTACATGAGGGCCCCTCCATGACCATGCCTGTCTTAGGTCATCCCTCTCTTGAGGAATCTTACCTGTCATTGGTTAACTGGCCAGGCTCGGCCAGGGTCGGGGCAAAGCAGGGTGAAGTAAAGAGGGCAGAGGTGGCACCCCTGCCAGGGAGATAAGCTTTGTCTTCTTAGTGGCTTATGGTCTGAAGGTCACTCACTCAGCCTTAGCCATGGCAGGGTTACAGCTTCTGAAACCAGGCAGGGTGGTTCCCAACAGCCTTTCTTTTCTAAGGTCTGATATTCTATGAATTTTTAAGAGATGGTTGAAAATAGGCTATGCCAAATGTGAGACCCAAATGGAGAGTCAGGAAATCTCTACCATTCATAGCACTGAGTGTGCTAAAAAGGTAGGTAATCAATACAATTCTGCTTATAAAATAGGCAACAATCACTGAGTAATTAATCTAAATTTTTAAGAGGTATTTACTATCCAAATCAGATTACAATTTGAAAATGCATGACCTGCAGTTGAGCTAAGGGCAAAGCATGAATAATTCTGAATTTGTGATTGCATTGGCGTATCAGTATTGGATTTGTAGTGAGGCTGTGGGTTGCTGACAGATTTTGGATGACTGGAAAGGGAGAGCATTCCTTGGAAAGCAGAGGTAGTTATCATATGTTAAATGCAGCTACCCCCGTCCCCACCCCCTATTCAAAATCTTTGGGAGAAGGGAAAATGAAAACTTTCCAATGTACAAAGCAGAGCTGACATATCTGGCTAAAATTTTAAGATTTAAAAAAAATATAAAAACAAATAATAATACCAAATAGGCATATGAGATATTACAAAACTGTCTAAGCTTTCATAAAAGAACCAGAAAATTCTGAGAAACTGTGGCAAAAAATTACCAATACATGAACATACTAATGTCAGATCAACTTGTTGGATTTTTGCCAATTTTAGTCATTCGCTTTCCTTTCCCTCTCATGTTTTGAGGTAGAAAATTTACCTAAAATTTACCTTAGAAATTTAGGTAAATGTTATTATACTTGGTGTAGACTTTGCAACTTGCTTTTTTGTTCAGTTTATCTTATTGACACATGCTGTTCCAGTTTATTCACATGACCTACATTACTGTCAACCATTGAACATGCTACAGACATTTCCCCATTCCCTAGGTATGGCTGTGTTCCTCACCTATACTATTAGAAACAATGCTGTCTTGTTCCTACCTTCTTATTTCATATTTTTTGTTTACTCATGTTTTTATTTTCTTTAATTTTCCTCTTGCCATTTTGGAAGCTATATCTTGTATTTTATGCATGACAAATTACCTTTATTTTTAAATTAAATATTTAATTATGTATTTTTCAAACAATACTTAAAGAAAGTTTTTCAGTATTTCAATCTTATTCTTTTATAGGACACGGATCTTACCATGTGTTAGCTATTTGTTGAACATGACCCTCCTTTCTATCTAGTTTTTATCTAGTTTTCTATCTAGGTTTTTTTTCCCTAGTTTTATTTTTTTCTATCTAGTTTTAATTTCTATCTAGTTTTAATTAAAAAAAATTTTAATTTAATTTAAATCTGGATGTTTTATGATAAATTTTGTTTCTTGTAAATCAGGTTTTATGAATTCCTTTCTGCATGGTACATCCTTTTATAATTCTTTAGTGAGGGTTTATAAGTAGTACACTTCCTTAGTTTAGTTTGAAAATATCTCTAGTTTTGCATCTCAATCTTAAATAACACTTTATCTAGGCTTAATATAATTCTAAGTTGATAGCTATTGTCCCTTTAGCACTTTAAGGATATTAGTGTATTATCCTCTGTCATCCATTGTTGCCAGTGACAAATATGTTGTCTATCTAATTTTCATTTCTTTGTGATAACAGCTAACATTTTTTGAGTGCCTGCTCTGAACAGTGTGCTGAGCACAAAATCAACTCATACTACACAACACTGCTATGAGGTGTATTTCTAATGTTATGGATAAAGAGAGCTTAGAGTCGAAGTATCTTGATCAATATCCGTAACCAATTAGTGGTGGAGCTACAAGTGTGTATTTAACTTTATTGTGTTCAGTACTCTGAGCGTGCTTTTGGGTCCATAAATCAGGCCCTTAAACTCTGCAAAACGGTTGGCTCAGATCTCTTCAACACTACTTTGCCACTATTCCTTCCTTTCTCTCTTACCAAACTCCTATTTTGGCAAAGGCGCGGTGTGTGCATGGTTGTGTGGGTAATGCACTTGCACAACACTCGGGGCACTATTTACACCACAGGCTATAAGCCCTTATTTCCAACCAATTTACCTAGAGACATTTTTGTCAAATCTCAATCAAAGAATTGATGTTTAAATGAAAAAATCTCTATTACATGTTTGTAAATTAGCCATTAGATACCTTGTGCTCCAAGAAAGAAGATGGCTTCTGATGACCAATTGACAAGTAATTCAGGTTAATTTCAGCTTCCTAAATAATAATAATAATGGCAATACCTTTCTCCTGTGTTGTGCTCTACTGTGTTAGAAATGATGCATGCAGAATGCATTATTTAATGGATTCTTACCATACTCCTGTGAGAGAGTTTGGGAGTATGGTATTGTTAGCCGCCCCCTGCCTCTGCCGTTTGATGAATGAATAGACCAGATCTTAGAAAAACCA
The DNA here is from genome assembly GCA_004027735.1 of Carollia perspicillata. Classification (NCBI taxonomy): domain Eukaryota; kingdom Metazoa; phylum Chordata; class Mammalia; order Chiroptera; family Phyllostomidae; genus Carollia; species Carollia perspicillata. Next base: position 29,477 of record PVKM010004957.1, read on the forward strand.
ATGGCTTACTCAAGGTAACGAAGCTATCGAGTGACAATTGGACCCTTGTTTTCTGAATCTAAAAGTGCTCATGACACTCTCAAAGAACTAGCAATGTGCACAGTAGGTGCAAAACCAAAGGAAGGCCTTTGAAATCAATGAAGTCTGTTACACTACCACTGGCTTGTCATTACAATGATTAATTTTACATAAAACAGAGATTTTCAACCTTTCTCATCTCATGGCACGCATAAACTAATTGCTAAAATTTTGCATCACATCAAAAAGTATTACATTTTTTGCTAATATGACAAAAATAGGTATAATTTTGATTCGTTCACACTAGATGGCTATTGTTGTATTAGCCATTATTGTTTTTTTATTGGACAATCTAAGGAAAAAAAGGTCAATGCTTGTAACTAAATAATCAGGTATCACACATTTAAAAAATCTTGCAGGATATCAGGGCCCACAGCTCACCAGTTGAACATTGTTGCCATAAAGTAAAGTGAATTGAGTAACACAATAAACTACGGTACAGGGTGAAAAGTTCTGATTTGACATGGAATTACTTAACATAATATAACTGGTAGTTTCCCGTGACTGAAGGATGAAGTCTAGGCAATGTAACCTTTAACATCTTGGCTCTTCCTTTCATATCTTTGGCCACTTTCCCTATTATTCTTTATTATTTCCTTATTATTCCAGGCACTGTAAGTTTTTAACATTCTTTAATACCTCAAGACATTTTAGAGCTGGCATTTCTCTTCTCTCTGGTTTCTACCTCCTCAGCCCCTCTGTGGAGCCCATGGAGCAAGGAACCACCTATGAAGGTACCATGAACAACATGACTTCTTTCCTTTTCTGCGCCTACTTCTGTCCTGCTCACCTAGGAGTTCCTAGAGAGCGGGGGCTAGTTCTTGAGTGTGAATCTGTAATCCTTAGCATGGGATATGGGCCATACACAGTGAGAGTCCACCAGCTTGTGAATGAATGAATAAGTGGAAACACAAAAAGTAATTTTAGATGTAAATTGTTTATGAAGTATTACAGTTTGAAAACATTTTTATATGTCAGAGTCTAACTTTTTATTTTCAAGCTCTCTGAAAACTACTAAATGCTGAATTAATTTATGTCAAATAAACAGTGAACAAATTCACTAATGAATACTTCACTCATAACAATAAAATAATGCAATATTTCCATGTGTGTTTAATAACTACTCTCATTTTAAAATTCAGTGCATTTTCATGTGCAATTAACTGTTAACCTTCACTGACATTTGAATCTTTAAACTCATGAACTTAATCCTTAAAGTAAATGCAATGTGAAATCTTTAAAATTTTTCAGGGAATCTGAATGAAAAAGTATGGGCAAATATAACTCCTCATGTTAGATATTGATTCCATCATTTTTGACCTGGGAAAATAAAGTCGATGTTTAATATGGCAGCAGATGACAAATGGTGGGGGCTAAATGAGCTTCCTGTGTGCATTCATTCTGATGATAAGTGAAACAAAAGGGATCCACTGTGCATCACATCTGTGGCTCAGTTGATTAAACCTGCCTGCGCAGTCACAGTGTGACTGAAATATCATGGGATCCATGATGAGTTGCTCTTCCGGAGGCCATTTGCCCGAGGGAGCAGCAGGCGGGCAGCTCTTCCTCAGTTCAGTGATTTTACTGCATATATACAATTTCAGCCAAGTGCAAGAGAAAATACTCAGAATAAGAGCAGCACCAGAAGGATAGCCAAGCTATAAATGACAGGATGGCTGTTTCAGAGACCAGGGATGCAAGGAACCGGGCAGCTTGATAAGTGTGAAGAAAAGAGCAGTGAAAGCAGGATTCCATTACATTGTCAAAGCCAGACCAGAGAAAAGTGTGTCTCCGCTGGCTTTGTAAGCAGGCAAGGGAGGGAAAAGACAAGCAAATATTCGAGGAGAGAAAAATATAAAAGAACTCTTTCAGCTGTCTCACAAGTACACCATGCCAGATTAGAAGAGGAATTTAAGAACTGTAGGAAAAGGCAGTGACTCCTGCAGTGACTGAAAATCCTGTCATGTACTCGTTTGTGGGAGTTTACTTCTCTTCTCCATTCAGCAGTTATTAGTAAGGATCTTGCTAGGATAGGTAGAGAATGCAAAGGAAGAGGTCACATCTGAGCTCAAGTTTCCTTATTTGGCTAAAATTCACTTTGCCATTATCAATTTGATTGTAGTTGGGGGTTATAATGAAGAACATCTGATTTTTGCATGAACATATTTCCCCACAGAATCCAGAGAATTCTATATTACTCTGGATTCCATTATTATTATGTTATTATGGAGATATTTACTTTGGGGGGCATAGAAAATGATTTCTTCAAGTGCCTGAGCATTAGTATCTGTTTCAGCAGAAGGTAAGTGTTCTGGTGTTTTATTTGCTAGTAACAGGGGTGTCAAAGTCATTTTCACTGGGGGTCACATCAGCTTCACGGTTGCCTTCAAAGGGCCGAATGTAATTTTAGGACTATAAAAATGTAACTGTTCCTTACCTAGGCGAAGGAGCTCTTTATTAGGCCCTTTGAAGGCAACCATGAGGCTGATATGGCCCCCGGTGAAAATGAGTTTGACATCCTTAGTTTATATGTTCAAATTCAGCAATTTATTTATTTCCTAAGGCTTTCTACTAATCTGGTATTCTCCTAGTTCACTTTAGAAATCTCTTTGAGTCATGTCCATTAAAATTGAATTATACTTCCTCAACAGGTAGGTAAGATATTAACACTAGGTATTAGTCACTTATAAAGTCTTTTCAGCTTTTATTCTAACATATCCATGAAAGCAGACATGAGTCCATAAGTTCATAGGCTAGAGTATCTGCCAAATGGACATAGGGGGCAATGTACTTTTTATGGGATTCTGCATTTGTGAGTTTTCAGAGCAGCTGTATGCAAATATATTAACATAACCAGTTTACAAGTTAAAATGAGGAACAGAGAAGGTAGGGGAAAACATTAAATATAAGTAAACGCTTGAAACATATGTAAAAAGTTATTACTCAGATTGATTTTAAATAGTTTACTACCTAAGTGTTCTTCTAGAAGCTTTGTGGTTTCAAGCCTTACATTTAAGTCTGAATCTGTTTTGAGTCTATTTTTGTGTATGGTATAAGAAAGTGGTCCAGTTTCCATTTTTTTGCATATATCCATCCAGTTTCTACAATACTACTTGTTGAAGAGTCTGTCCTTACTCCATTGTATATTCCTACCTCATTCATCATAGATTAATTGGCCATATAGGCTTGCATTTATTTCTCAGCTCTCTATTCTGATCCATTGATCTATTTGTTTTTCTTCCAGTACCATACTGTTTGATTATTAAAGCTTTGCAATACAGTTTAAAACCAGGGAGTGTGATACCCCCAACATGGTTCTTTTTTCCCAAGATTGCTTTGGCTATTCAGGGTCTTCTGTGGAATGTCATTGGTATCTTGAAATGCATTGCATTGACTCTGTAGATTGCTTTGCGTAGTATGGGAAAGAAAAGCAAAAATAAATAGGAGCTCATCAAACTAAAAAGTTTCTGCATAGTAAAGGAAACCATCAACAAAACAAAAAGATAACCTACTGAATGGAACAATGTATTCACAAATGATATATTGGATAAGGGGTTGATATCCAAAATATATAAGGAACTCATAAATCCCCACCAATAACAAAAAGTAAATAATTCAATGAAAAATGGACAGAGGACCTGAAAAAACTTTTCTCCAAAAAAGACATACAGATGTGCAACAGATGCTCAACATCACTAATCATCAGGGAACATGCAAATAAAAACCACAGTGAAATACCACCTCACATCAGTCAGAATGGCTATTATCAAAAAGCCACAAATAATATATGTTGGTGAGGATAAAGAGAGCTTTGTCATGCTGGTTAGATTGCAAATTGGTGCATCCACTATGGAAACCACTATGGAGATTCTTCAAAAAACTAACAACAGATCTACCATATGACCCAGCAATTCCACTTCTGGGTTTTTATCCAAAGAAAATGAAAACACTAATTTGAAAAGATATATGTACTCCTATATACAATGAAGCATTATTTATAATAGCCAATATATGGAAGTAACCTAGGTGTACCTCAATTGATGAATAGATAAAGACAATGTGAGATTGTGTGTGTGTGTGTGTGTATGCGTGTAATCTTGAACTGATTCACAGCTTAGCTTTACCTGGGAACCTTCAAGCCCAGCACAAATAGCAGTCATCTCATATTGCTTTATAGCTCAGGCAGAGTGGCCCTGGGCAGAACACAGGTTGGGAATGACCTTTGCCTGTACCACCCCGGAAACACAAGAGACCATGTTGGAGCATTACCATCCTGCCCCTGCACAGCTGATCCTCCTCCACAGAGGGTGGAGGTTGGTGGTCAGTGGTCACAGTCACTCCTTGCAGCTGACTAGTCTGGGTAAGTCACTCCCATTGATTTGTCAACATCAACCAAGGCTCAACTATAAGAGGAGGGTGTACTCAGCCCATACAAAGAGCATACCTTGAGTACCCAGCTTGGATGGTAGGGGAGGCTGTGCCACTGGACCTTATTTTGATAGGGAGTCAAAGCAGCTCAACCTAATACATAGAAACAAACTCAAGGAGGCTACCAAAATAAGGAGACAAAGAAACATGACTCAAATGAAAGAACAGATCAAAACTCCCGAAAAAGAGCTAAATGAAATGGAGATAAGCAATCTATCAGATGCATAGTTCAAAACACTGGTTATCAGGATTCTCAAGGAACTTAGTGAGGACCTCAGCATCATAAAATAGATCCGGTCAGAAATGAAGGATACACTAGTTGAAATAAAACACAATTTACAGGAGAACAATGGTAGACTGGATGAAGATGAGATTCAAATCAATAATATGGAACGTAAGGAAGTAAATAACAACCAATTCAGAACAAAAAGAAGCAGCCTCTCAGACAACTTCAAGAGGTCAAACGTTCACACCAGAGAGTTGCCAGAAGTAGAGGAGGAAGACATTGGAAATCTATTTGAAAAAATAATGAAGGAAAATTTCCTTAATTTGATGAAGGAAATAGACATGCAAGTCCAGAAAGTACAGAGAGTCCCAAACAAGATGGATGCAAAGAGGCTCACTCAAGACACATCATAATTAAAGTGTCAAGGTTAAAAATAGAGAATCTTAAAATCAGCAAGACAAAAGTAGTTAGTTATCTACAGGGGAGTTCCCATAAGACTGTCAGCTGATTTCTCAAAAGAAACCTTGCGAGCTAGAACGGATTGGCAAGAAATATTCAAAGTTATAAAAAGCAGGGACCTACAGCCAAGATTGCTCTACCCAGAAAAGCTATCATTTAGAATCGAAGGGCAGATAGAGTTTCCCAGACAAGAAAAAACTAAAGGTGTTCTTATCAGCAAACCATTATTATATGAAATACTAAAGGGGCTTATTTAAGAAAAAGAAGAAGATCAAAACTATGAACAATAAAATGGCAAAAAATATAAATCTATGAAAAACTGAATCTGAAAAGCAAGATAAGCAGACTGGAACAGAAACGAAATCATGGATACAGAGAATGTGTTGATGGTTGCCAGATGAGGGGGTGCGTGGGGAATGGGTGAAGTGGTTAAGAGACAGAGAAGTACAAATATGTAGTCACAGAATAACTGTGAGATGTGAAATACAGCGTGGGAAAGGGAGTAGCCAAAGAACTTAAATGCATGGTCCATGGACATGAACAATGATGTGGGATGCGCTGAGGCAGTGGAGGGTACTGGGTGGAGGAGGGGCAAAGGAGGAAAAATTGGGACGACTGTAACAACATAATCATTAAAATATAATTTAAAAAAAAGAAAAAGAAAGAAAGATGTGCTCACAGGGAAGTTATTTTTAGGAATTAGCTAATTCTTTGAGGGGCAGTCAGTCCTCTGGAGTCAGCAAGGTCCCAAGAAACTGAAGTATCAGAAATTGAAAGGCATGGTTACTACACCAACTGGGTGGAATTGGTGTCTATGTTAATGATATAGACATTAGTACTAGAGGAGGTCATTAATTCAACCCTTAATAAGGGTTACAAAAGGAGTGGTTGAGAATAACTTAATGAAGACCAATTAGAATAACAACTATAAACAAATTACTCTAAACTATCTTGGGCATAGTTCTTTCCTATAAACTGTGAACACTGTACACACAGTGCTACTTGTAACTCCCAATGTTATCTCACTAGGAATCCCTAGAACCCTTAACAGTGTGGCTAAAGAAAGTTTTTGTGTTTTGTCTTCTCTACTTCAGTCCTAGTATCTGGTCACCTGTTGAACCTATCTTATTCATGTCATTGTGTTGACAGGGTCATTTCTTTATATTTCTTATAACTCAGTTCAAAAATTTTCATTCCTTTGATCTATGACCATCAAAAACTTAAATTTTAAAGAAGGCTAATTTTCTCCAGTTGCACTTCTACAAATGTTATTAACCTTTCAAAAAATTAGTTGTGGGGTGGGGAGCTTAAAAAAATTTTTAGTTGTTACCTTTGGCTGGTGTGGCTCAGTAGATTGAGTGCTGGCCTGTGAACCAAAAGGTTGCCAGTTCAATTCCCAGTCAGGGCACATGCCTGGCACATGCATGGTCAGGCCTCCTGTTGGGGTTATGCAAGAGGCAACTGATCAATACATCTCTTGTGTGTCAATGTTTCTTTTCTCTCCCTCTTTTTCTCCCTTCATTCCCCTCTCTAAACATAAATAAATAAAATTTTAAAAAATTCAGTTCTTCATGAAAGGCCCATTGACAATTACTGGAGAATCATGTTGATTTTCAGAGTGACAGAATTCCAGTGGTTTGTGTGGTGAAAGGTTTTATCTAATACTTGATCATGAGACAAATGACAGTTTCTTTGATCAGCCTTCAAGTTTTACCTTTCATCTTTAGGACTAACCCATCTGGACTCCACCTTGTGTAGTCTGCTTCCCTGTGCTCCCTGCAGACTCACTTGGCCTGCGCTGAGAAATCTGCTAATATGTGGGGCTTTAGTGTGCTTTCCCAAGGGGGGTGGGTTTGTTGGTGACATTATTGCATTCTTCCAAATCAAGCCCCATATTCAAATTCTGTTTCTGCCATTTACCAAATGTCTGAAATTCAGCAAGTTAATCTAATCTGTATTAGCCTCTTTTTCTTCCTCTATAAAATGAGGTTCATAATAATACTCTTTTCATAAGGTTGTTGTGAGAATTAAATGAGATAGTGTACATAACTCAGTACAGCACCTGGTATATCATAAATGCTTGATAATTATAATTACTATCACATATCTCCAAATTTTTTAAATTCTCACCCAAGGGCACGCTTACTGATTTTAGAGAAAGAAGAAGGGAGAGATCTCTGATAGAGAAAGAGAGAAACATCAATGTGAGAGAGAAACATTAATCAGTTGCCTCCCATAGGTGTCCTGAAGGGGGATTGAACCTGAAACCTAGGTATGTGCCATGAGTGAAAAATCAAACCCATACCCTTTTCGGTGCATGAGATGACACTCCAACCAACTGAGCCACCTGGCTGGGCACATCTCCCAATTTTGCTCTTCCTGTATTTTAAGTAGTTTTGTAAATTATTTCTCTCATTTATTATGTTGATTTACTAGTTTAACACTCAAATATAACTTCGTTTTTGTGTCACCACCAAGTACTAGCTGCTGGACTTAGAGTGCAGGGATCCTATAGTTTCTTCCAGGTTTCATCTTGTTGGAGGCTGTAGAGATTCCCGTTCATCAGGACGTACAGAGGAAATCGCTGCCTTATGACTCGTGAGTCCTCTCCTCCATAAAAATATTATTAAAATTGTAATTTATGACTTACTTGGTAAAAAGACAAGTACAGTTTGCATTAGTTATATTTTCATCAGTTATGTTCATTTTTCTTCTGATCTCAAAAGGAATTAAAATTAAAACATTTTGTGGGCCCCTAAAATCATTGTGCACCCTGCCGTGTCTTCTACTGTGTATACAGGTAAGTCGGCCCTAATGAGAGACTCAGACCACACTGAGAGTCAAGGAACCCCGGTGATGGCATTTCTGAAAACACAGCTAAAGATGCTGCTACAGCTGTTTGGTTAACAGGGACAATAAAGCTATTACCAAAATCATTCTTATAGTAATATATTATAGAATGACAAAGGTGTCAACCCCCCTTGAGACTGCCTAGTTTAAGACCCGTGGTTCACATGTGAAAAATAAAGACTGGGTGTCCCGAGTGCTCTGTGTCCAAGTGAATTCATAAAGAGCTCCTGCTAGAACCAGTTCTCCTGACTCACCAGGCTTCCTTTTTTTCACCACACTATTCATTATTCTTTCAAGCTTAACTTGAGCGCATGCCAAAATGTAGTTAAAAATCACCTCTTTTGTTTCCCCAGGAAAGCACTTCTCCTGATACTATATACTTCCACAGATATTTATAGACTATTGTGAAATTGGACATGAGCTATTATTTGTGGGGTGGGATTTGAAATCTCTCCCTTCACCACTGCATTACCAGCAACTGTATTCCAATGTAAACTGACACAAGGTTTATAACACAGTAGTCCCTTCTTGTTTGCAGAAGATGCCTTCCAAGATCCCTAGTGAATGCCTGAAACTACAGATAGCACCGAACCCTATATAGGCTATGGTTTTTCCTATGCATACACACTTATGATAAAGTTTAATTCATAAATTAGGCACAGTAAGCGATTAACACCAATACTAATAATAAAATAAAATATTCCCAATACCCAACCTCTACTTCTATAGTTCATTGTTTTTGCTAACTCTTAGTTATGGTGGTTTATTTACTCCTGAATTTAGTGGTTTGAAATCTGAGGTCATGTTTTCTGGGACACTTCCTAGAACACGTTTCCTCGAGCATTCTCTGGAACATTTTTTGGTGAAATTTTTTTTGTGTTCTGGGTTTACAATATCTACAGTAGAGAGGAATTCCATGTCCTACTGCTTGTGACCATGTTTGGAGCAGCTTGATCAAAGCCAGTTCTCACCTCTGTCTTGTCCCACAGTCCCTTCCATGCAGATTGGTGGCCTGGTCACGGCATTCCTGAAAGGGGCCTCCTTGAGACGTGGCACCTTCCTCGGGTTTGCAGTCTCTAGGCAAGGGAGCAAAGTCAGGAGAAGGGGAACTGACATTTGCCAGGTGATTATTACATGGCAAGGTCCAGCCTGGGTGTTTTATATCTGATCTACCTCCTGATCTGGAAAGTAGTTGTCAGTATCTCCTGTCTTGAACCCTACACCCCCACCATTGGATAAGTAACTCAAACAACCAGGAAAGCTAGAGATAACTGGTCTCCTGTATATGCTAACCCTCCTAGGTACCATTTTCTTTAAACCCATTATTTTGGAGTGAATTTAAACACTAATGTAGCCTCTGAGGTTTTAGATCCAAGCTGCTCAAAGATCCATTTGTATTTGAATATTACCTTCTCTGGCAGAATATTTCAAGTGGCCCAGTAACCATGATTCCAAAACCTTTTCAAAACCTTCCTAATACGGATAGGTCAATCCTCTTGTGTGCAAACCAGTCATATTTCCATAGGACAGTTTCCATATGGATCATTCTCATGTTAACATATTAAAACAGTATTTAAGATGAAGTATTTAGCCTAAGTGGAGAGGTATTAAAAACAAAGACCAGCTGCTGTGTCTATGTACTTGGTTAAAAAAAACAACGAATAGCTGGAATCTATATACTATTTGGAGGCATGGCTGATGATGTGCTTTTTGTATGGAATTTGTCCCTGGGGAAAAAGAACCTTTGCATTTGTGTGCAAATGAAGTGAAAAAAGGGAGAATCTCAAAAGCCAGAAACTGTCTTCAGATACTTGAGAGGAGTGAAGAGTGAAAGCTTTGAGCATTATGATTACAAGGAGCCCTGATAAACCCCGGAGATTTCATTAAATCCCACACACTGGCAGTGCAGCCCAGACCCAACTGGTACACACGTTACAAAGTGAGTGTTAGTAGAGCCACCGAGGGTATGAAAGTGCCCTGCACACATTAGAGCTGTGCTGTCCAAGATGGCAGCACTAGCTAGCTGTGGCTATTTAAATTTAAATTACATACAGTTCAAAATTCAGTTTCTTGGTTTCCCTGGGTGCATTTCAAGTACTCGGTGGTCACATGTGGCTGGTGGTCACCGTATTGAACAGCATGGATTGTTCGCATCATTGCAGGAAGTTTCTCTGAACAACACTGGACCAGACATCCAATCAACATATGTTAAATGAGTGCATGCATTCATCCCCAACATTAGAAGGGGGAGAAAATGTACCACTTTTATAAAAAGTTCAACTAGTCCTCTTAAAGAAGACAAAGTTCATTTGGAAAAAATAACCCAATGGTGAAGTAGTAGAATGTCTTTGTAGGGAGTATAATGCCATGTTTAGATTTCCGAGATAAACCATCCTCTGCAATCTTCAGTTAAGTCTATTTTCTTCAAAAAAGGCTTATGGGGATTTTTTTTTTTTGAGGAGCTCAGTGAAGCATCTGTGACACATCACATTTGAGTCAGTGACAAATCCCACATCCAACAGCGGTCCCATTAAATTATAATGGAGCTGAAAGATCCCTATCACCTAGTAGCGTCATAACGTTCGCACAAAGACAGAATCACCTAATGACGGATTTCTCAGAAAGTGTCCCCATCGTTAAGCAGCACATGACTGTACTTCTTAGGAGGGCGTAGAAGAGAGGCCAGACGTGGGGAGCGAGCCATCAGGAAGTTGAGAGCTCATGATAACATATACCCACCAATATCAGACAGGAACTTTAGGGAGTTCCGCAGGCTAGGGAACCAGGCTGAAGCCAATTTTAGCTTTAATTAAAGTACTTTGGCTGATCACTAAGCTGCACTTTAATACACTGGCACACCACCTGAATTTGGCACAAATCTGGCCAAATCTGGCACACCACCTGAATTTATAAAGTTTGTATGCTGAAAGTGGCCTTTAGACCTTTCGATGATTGTAAAAAGAAATCAAAAGACTATTTCATGACACTGAAAATAATATGTAATTCAAATTTCAGGGTCCAAAAAAGTTTTGTTGGAACATAACCACCTCACTTGTTGATGTAATATCTATTGCTGGTTTCATGCTACAACGGCAGAGTTGAGTGGCTGTGACAAAGACCACATGGCCTGTGAAGCTTAAAATAATTTAGAGTCTGGCCTTTTATAGGAAACGTTTGCCAACCCTTGTACTGTATCATCAATAGTGAGAAAAAGGATCTGCATCGCAGATATCACAAAACATCGAGGCCAAAAATGGGTTGCACGAAAGCACGGCTGCTTCATGGGGAACCAGAACCAAACAGGTTTTAGTGGATTAAAGATGGCGGGAGGAGTAGAGAACTGCTTAACAGGAAAAAACCCTCTGCATCAAATGTGAACTGCTAAGTTTTTATGATGATGACAGCAGAAAACTGGACAGATAACCAGAAGACTGTACGACTTAAGGCAATAAATCATCTAACCTTTCTGGGGATCAATTCAACATCGCTCATTTTTCATTCCTCATAGGCTTATTTTGAAGTTCAAATGCAAAAATACATATAAAATGACTTTGTAATATATATCATACTAGCATAAAGTATAATTCCTACTGATAAATAAGTATGACTAAGAAGTTGATTCTGAATACTTATTGAAGACAGAGAAGATGATGATCAATACTTCACAGAGGAGTTGGTAGACAAAGTGTTCCAAAATAGTTACTAAGAATATCATTGAGTTGCTTTCAGGGTCAAGTGAGCTCCCTACATCAGGCAAATTCCAAGTACGACAAATACTCAACTAAATGGGCAACTGCTGTGTGCTCACATGCTGCCTCCTCCCTCCAGCCTGTGGACCCTCCCAGCTGCCTACTGGACGTCGGGCAAATGTTCGTATGCAAGACAGAACAATCCAGCACCAGATGCTACCAGTCACTTTCTCAACAAATGCCTATTTAGTGCCTCCCATAGAAGGGCCCATGCTGAAGGCAATGAGAGGGAAGAATAGGAAGCCTAAATTGTGGCTCCTATTCTCCAAAATATATATTCTCCTTGGGAAGATAAGAAAACACATTGCCTCATTGGTGATAATCAAGTGGCAAATGAGAAATTCTGAAAACAAGTTCCAGAGTTATTTAGAAAAGAATGAACTACAGAGAGCAGAAGTGATCAAGAAAGACCCCTAAAGAAGGAAAGAAAGAGCTTAAAGGCTGATGGGGAGGAGGGGAGGGGAAGAAAGGCATTCCATGGGGAAATGGCCCAGCAGTGGCTTAGCGTTGGGTGGGAGAAAACCACCCACCAAAGAGCAGAGGTCGGCCAGGGTGAAGAGTGGGTGTGATGGGGAGAAGCTGGAGAGAAAGCGGACGGGGATTTGGGAATGCCTACTGAACACCTGTCACCATGCACAGCTACAGAATTCCTGTATCTCGTGAGAACTTCTCTGTGGCCTCGCAGCTAATTTCATTGTTAAATTCCCTCGTTAATTAATGTTTTGTCATAGTTTCTTTTCGTTTATTTCCATTATAGACATGTCAGATGCATATGACAGTTTTATTCTTCCTTCCCAAGCTTATTTATCTTTCTTATTAAATTGACTAGAACCTCAAGCAATGTTGAATAGCAGTGATAATAGTGAACTCTGCTCAGCCTTGTCCCTGAATTCAGGGAGAAAAGTGTTGTTTCACTATTCAGTATAACCGTTTTTTTAACCCCTCCCCCCAGTCCTGTCCCTTTTGACAGCCACCAGCTTGTTTTCTATATCTGTGGGTTAGGCAAGTAGAACTGGATTATTAAAGCTGAAGGAAACTCTTCCAGAAGTAAATTTTTTAAAAAAACCAACTTCAAATGAAAAGACAAATTCTACCTCGGTAAAAATTATTGTGTAATTTTAAGATGAAAAAACACACTTAAACGTCTAGTCTCTTAAAAAGGTTATTTTAAAAAACCATGAAGTTTAGGTCAGTTCTGTAGTGAACACTAATAAGTGGTGAATAGTTATTTTGGTAATTTCTCCAACTCCATACATTCAACAATATTGCCATGTCAAAATAAAGGGATATGTTTACTTGTCTGCTGAGAGCACCACTTCCTGAACCCTAATTAGAGGGCTATGCATAAAACACTTTTTTTCTAAACAACCTAACACAGTTTGAGCTGAGATACTGTCCAGGGAATATTCATTTAAATGAAAAAAGAGAAGTCATTTTAGGTAATGATTATTTTTGATTATTAAATGTCTCCCTCTTCTCTGCTAAAAATTGGATTGCTCTGAGAGAAGTGTTTATTTTTAAGCAGGAAATCAAGGATGGGAAGTTGAATACAGCAAACTTCAAGTACTATTTTGAATACAAATAGGGAGCCCAGAGGTGGAACCAGGAGACGGCACAACTGCAGTCACGGTCCACCTCAGGCCGGGCTCTCCGCACAGCAGATACAGTCTCCAGGCGGCTGACTATGGACCTGTCTTAGGGAGGCTCTGCCCAACCAGACAGAATGTGGAATTCAAGAGACTCGAATTATCTGATGGAAAGTACCCTGTTTGGCTGAGAAGAGTGTTTATGAATTGCATGTCACAACCCAATAGTGGACTGTGAAATTAAGTTACTGGGTAAAAATGAGAATGTCATGGACTGAATTATGTCCTCCAAAGTTTATCTGAAGTCCTAATTCCCAGTACTTCAAAAGGTGACTTATTTGGAGATGGGGCTGTTAACAAAGTCCATTGGGTGAGTGTCCTTAGAAGAGGAAATTTGGACACAGGAATGCACAAAGACTACATGAAGATACAAGGAGAAGATGGACACCTGCAAGCAAAAAGAGAGGTCTCAGAAGAAACCAACCCTGCTGACACCTTGATGTCAGATGTCAGCCTTCAGGAAATTTATTTTTAGCTTGTGAGAAAATTTCTGTCATTCTAGCCATGCAATTTGTGATACTTTCTTATGAAATCTCTGCCAAACAAAGACACAGGAATTTTAGAAATGAAGTACACTGAATTAAAAATGTCAGGGAGCTCTGTGCATTGGAACAGTAAATAATGCAGCTTTATTATAAGTATATAATGTGTTTTTTTTTGTGTGTGTATATATGTATTGGGTCTTGATATGTGATGTATTTGTCCATGTGGCTCATGGTTAAGAAGTTCGAAAGCCGCTGGTTTCGAATATAGTAGGTGCTCAATGTGTTTGCTAAATGATCACCCTGTCAGGTCCCTTCTGGGGCTCGCTGATAGATTTCTGCTCTCTGCCTTTCCCTGTGTCTACCTTCTCTTCTATTCACATTACTTCTGATATCATATTGTGATCAATTAGGCTAGATCTTCTTTTGTACTATCATGCCCCTGACCTGGCCTTAAATGAGTTCTGTTTTTCACAAGGACTTATTCCTCCCTGATTTGTGTGGCTTCTGATTGCTTTTCAGAACATCTACAAATGGCTCATTTCACTCATTATTTGTGATGTAGGAGACATCTGTTATTTTCATCTGATCAGTGTCATCTGACTTTTTTGGAGAGGAAATACCCCTCACTACTCCATGGGGTTCTGGTAGACTCTCCTTTAGGCTGGGCATGTGACCCAGACTGGCCAAAGTTTCCTGGCATTTGACATAGAGTCCATGAGAAGATGGAGCAGTTTCTTCTTTTAGCTTGAAAGATCCTCTCTATGGAAGGAAGCCAGACAAGACCCAGGAAGAAAGCTGGAGAGAGAGACCCCCCCCGGCAACATGACTGCAGTCTCCAGATGCAGCCACGCCTAAGGCCTTACGTTCAGTTCTCAAATCAGTATTCTGTTATCAGTGCTTGAATTTAACAATTCAAGGGGTTCGTCCCATTGGCCTGCCATCCAAAGTCATCCTTGGGCTACAGTTGGCCACAAGCATGGGTAGTGTGAGCTGACGATTGACACCAGGTACCCAGTGAGGAGCGCTGGTACGGAGAATGGAGTAGGGTTAAGAAACGACAATGGGAGCTAGAGTCAGCACCAGGAAGAAGACATAACAACTGGGGGAAATGACAGTAAACAAGTAGTGTTACACGGATGGAAACCACGTCTGGGAGGTCTCCCTACAGGGCCAACAACTGAATTAAACCAATTAGCAGGCAATTTAAAAACTTTTCGGATCTCCGATGTTTTGTTTAGAGTAGGGAATTATTGTATGTAATGACTGAGTAAAAATAAAGGCTCCTCTAAGTCCCATATTTTTAGTTTTAATTACTTTTTATAAAAGAGCACAAAAATTATGAGAACAAAAGGACAACTTCAAATCAAGTTTCAGTGAGTTATTCTAAAACAGGGGAAGGCAAAATTAGACAAAGCCAGTCACCCAGGTGTCTGTGAGGTTTTGTCATTCACCTGCAAGGAAGCCTTCCTGTGGGCTTTCCTTCCTGAGTGGAACAGATCCCCAGAAGCACACAATTTTTTAAGACACTAAAAAATAAATTACTGTGATAAAGAACCTCTCTCTGTAGCTCATGGGCTGTGAAGCATTAAGATACTGGACATGACGAAGCTCACCCAGTTTCTCACACACCCAGGAGTGAAATGTGGAGAGGCGACAGGAGGCCTAGTGCTCAGAGAGTGCCCAGCACACTGTGTGGCAGGAACGGCCACTGAGAAGCTGTTAGTCGTGCAAGACAATAGGCAGGATGAACTTTATATACCTGCTCTTAATGAGACGGCACAACACTGAAGATGATCTTAATGACCCAAGTTTAAAAGAGAGGCACCTGTCTCTATTACTTAGATCCAATTTTCTTCTCTGTTTTCCTTCTGTGAAACTTTCACAGAGCTTCTAACACCTCTGATCTCTATTTCTCATTTTTCCTTCTTGTTTTCTGAGCTCCCCATCTGAAGTTGGCTTTTATAAGATTTCAGCTGAAGCATTCTCCTTTTCAAGTGGCTTGTCTGCTTCCATGAGAGTTTTTAAAATCACACCTGCTTTTTGAGCCCACTTGCCCCAATGTATTTTTTTTCTTCAGTAACTTTCTACATGCATTTACTGGTCTTCTTCCATTTGTATTCACTTTCTCCCAATTCCAGCAATTCTTTCTTATATATATATTTGCATGTAAATAATTAAGGAACTTACTCCAGACTTCCAGAATATCAAGGCCAAAGGATGTGTTCTGGTAGTTATTTCACCAGACCTTTCCTTGAAACTCTTCTCCCTCTCAGCTTTCCATACAACACTTTCCACTGGTTTTCCTACTTCTCGGGGTGGTCCTTCATTTCCTGGTCTTCCTGAAGTATCTTACCACAGCCCCTGGGTTGTCTACCAGTAAATTTAATCACCCGTGTGTTTCACCAGCACCTCAAACTGGTAGTGCAAGCAAGCAGCCTCATCGTCTCCTGCATTTTTGTTAACTACATCCGTCAGCCAAGCCAGAGAGTGTGAGTGTCACCCTTCTCCTCCCTCTCCCCAACAGCTAATAAGGCATGTCCATGGCCATGACCCTACTTCCAGCCCTCTCATCTCTGTGTTGACTTTCTAATTGGTCTCTCGGCTTCCATTCTTATCCACATCACCCTTGTCTACACCCCATCTTCTCCACTCACTGCTAACCCTGTAATTTTCCAAAAATGCAAATATCATTCTTTGACTTGCTTTAAATCCTTTAATGCCTTCTGAAATCTACAGCAGTGCTTCTCAAACCTCAGTCTGACTCTGAATCACCTGGGAGCTTATTAAGCATGATTTTGCTGCTGCTCCTTCGACCATACTTTGAGTAGCAAGAGTCCCTGGTTCATGCCCAAATGTTAAACAGAGCCCCCTTACAGTCTGCACCCTGCTGAACACGACAGCTGCATTCCCGACATTGCCTGAGGAACTCCTATGATGCCTCTGTCATTCCAAACCTTCCCTCCCCCTGCGTCCAGAGACCCTCCCGGTTTCCTAGCCACATCCCTCATATCTGTTGTCAGTCAGTAAAATAAGCCCCAGCTGGGGATTAGTCCATATTCAAAAGATAAAAATCAAATAAAATTTCCCTGATAGCAGGGAAATATGTGTTACAAGCTCTTTGTGTGAAATGGTTCAATAACATCACATTTGTTTCCCATTTCTTAACAATTCACCTTTGAGTCTTTACCATGGTAATCTTTTTTTCTTAATGAAAATCTCACTAAAATTTTATGAAGCTAGTGGTGAGAGAACAGAACTATATTAAGAGCCTTATGAAAAAAATATATCTTTCTCCAGATATTGTCTTTTAATATTTTCATTGGATTATCAAGTGCTTATCTTCATTCTAGCTTTACAGCTCACTTCTCTTTTATCATTAGAAGGGGCTAATAAAAAGGTAAATTAAAACGCATTTGGCTGTCTGACCAGGGTTGAACATAATTTCCTACACCACTGGGAAGAAATGTTTATGCGAGGGATCAACCTCTGCTTTTTTTTTTTAAGCCCCAAACAGATATTATCATAGGAAGGACAATCTCATAATGTAGTTGAGCCATTAGGTTCAGGCTCATCTCCCATTACTGCCAGCAAGACAATGCAACATATTAATTGTGGAAATTGCTGAGCTATTTTACACATTTCTATACTTTTGCATGTGCTATGTGCTCTGCTTAAAATTCCTTTCCTCACTCCTGTAGCTAACTCTTCTTGATCTTTCAGAATTAGGTCAAATGTTACCTGAATGAGGGAGCCTGAACTGATCGACTCAGCTGAGCTAGCTTCTTACCGAGTTTCCTACAATGACCACCATTTGCAGTGCCTGAAAGTCTGATTTATTTGTATGACCCTCACCCTCACCCATGTGGAGGCAGGGACTTACATCTGCTGTGCCTGGCTGAGACAGTGTTGACTGATAGGGCGATTCCGGTAGGCAGAATCCTCCCAAGACGCTGCCTCCTAAGCCCCTGAATCTGTGTGAATGTGTAGCTTTCTGGCCAAGAGGACTTCTCAGACAGAATGATCTATAACTGGAAAGTGTATCCCAGATTATTATCTGGGTGGGCTCACTGTAACCACAGGGATCCTTTTAAGAGGAAAGAACAATGAAAGTGTCAGAGACAGAGGAGGTGTGAGGCGAAAGGAGAGGCGGACTGCTGTGGCCTTGAGCTAAGGCAGGCAGGCGGGCAGCCTCTAAAAGGTGGAAGAGGCAAGGAAAGGAATTTTTCCCCAAAGCCAACAGAAAATAATGCATTCCTGCCAACAACCTGATTTTATTCCAAGACCCATTTTGGACTTCTAATCTCCTGAACTGTAAGATATATTCGTAAGAAACTAATACAGTGCTAAATTAACGTTCTTCTTCAGAATCCATGAATAGAATATGTTTCTGGGCTCATTTTCTCTGTCCTTCTGCTTTTTTCTATCTCCTCTTTCTCCTTGAGCTGCAAGGGAAGCTGCAGGCGATGTTCTGAAACCTGGTCAAGGCACCTTTCGCACCCACAGGTGCTTAGCCCCTTGCGTTCCGCAGGTCCAGCTGGGTCAGGGCTGCCGAGGGCTACCTACTATATCCCTCCGCCAAAACGTAAAGTCATGCTACTGGCGCAAGTCTCTGTGGTTGGTGATGTGGCAGATTTCATCTGGTGCACTGCAGTTTCCTTTAAAATTCTCTGGGACACCTTTAGAATGAGAATTGCAATAAGGTGGATTCAAACACAACACCTCTTGTGATCCTGCTCTCCACCAGGTCTCCCCACTCTCCCCGCCCCAGAAGACAGGACCACCTACCTCCCTTGAGAAGCCAGATTTCCTGACCCACTTAGCGTTCTAAAAAATACTTCAAAGATTCTCCTTTTTTAGGCCTTTATTTCCAATTGAACGTAGGTAACCGTATACTGAAAAGGACTTCTTTTTCAAATGTAGATTTCCTTTTCACAGATAACTTCACGAAGTCCGTTCTGTAACTTGTACGCGGCTGACAGGCCTCTAGGTGTCGCCACCACCCAAGTCCTGTTATCAAAGGGTTCCTGGCTGTTTTAGTCTTTTTTAATATTATCCAGGAAAAAAATACATATAATATAGATTCGTTATATAAATGTATATTTCACCTCTTTCATATAATACATATTTTTCACTCGTGTGTGTATAATCATCACAGAACATTGCCATTTCCTTTGTTTCGTTCTAATCGTAGTGTTCTGTGCAAAGTTCAACCTAAAAGAGTAAATGATTTACCTGAATGCTTTTACAGTTTATTTTTGTTCTGTTTTCACACAAGTAGTAGAACGACCCGGAATTTGATTGGCTATCAGAATACCCATGAAAGAGGCTCCCAGTTGCATCGATCTCCTTGGACGACACTGCTGCAGGGGCTTTCTCTCCTCCCTCTGGATTGTATACATTTGGGGAGGATTCTGTGGGTTGATTTGGATTTCAAAGCAGGAGGAGTTCATTTAGAGGTCTCAAGGTCACTGTGAGTCACTAACATTTGGTTCTTCTACATTCTGAAATTCGACAACTTGTAAATGTAAATTTACGGTATATTGACTCTGAAATAAGAGTGCCGGATGGGAGCATTTAGAAGGGTTCAGAAAGGTTGAAATACTCTCCACTACTGCCTGCCCCTTTCTGATTTTGTAACGTTCTCTATACGGCTAAATTGTCTGCATTTTAAGACATATGATAAACTTCTACAAAAACGATCAGTTCCCTCCTAGTTTTTCTTTATGCTAGAATTGCCTTCTTTGTTCCTTTGTCCTTAGTCACACCATGGTGTTGCTACCACTTCTGCAGTGCCACTGGCCACCCTTTCCCTGCGATTCTTCTTGTTACTGACTCCGTAATTATTACATTTTACTTCTGATGGCTGCTGTAGGTCACATTTCACAGGCTAGGCCAAGAATTAAAAGGCATAACTGGAAAGAACATTCCGTTTAAAGATAGGCCTTGCCTCTCTTTTTTTAAAAACTAAGATTTGGTAGAATTAAATATTGAAACAAATCACTGTTATGTGTATACTACACCCACAAATAAAAATGAAAGCTTCTAAATCTTACATTTAATATTTATGCAGTCATTTTCTGACAGCTTTGAATAGAACCAAAGCTATTGTTAGGCAAAGAACTTTGACTACAATCAAGGTTATTGTAAGACAAGAGAACATGCTGTTTTTATCATCCACCCACTTGCTCTACCCAAGAAAAATACTGAACAGCAGTTAGCGCATATTGAGGGCTCTATCTAGCTGCTGCTAAACTGGCAGAACTCTGCCAGGTTTCTAAAAGCAATTTGTATTGTTTTCTGACTTTGAAGCTAAAATTAGGAAGGAGCCTGGGAAGACCAGGATTTTTCCTTGGACAGAGAAACAATCCCATCGTTATATTAGTGACTAAATTGTCTATGCTAGTTGTTTTTTTTA
>PVKM010004958.1:0-49880 GCA_004027735.1 Carollia perspicillata
TTTTTTTCTATAGTGCCTTGGAAGGGAGGGGGGAGTTGAAAGAGTGGGACTATTTGGTAAAACTCTTTGCCCTTTTCTTTTTGTAAATGTTGTCTTTTTTGTAAATGTCAAGTCCAAATTATAGGTAAGTATTGGCAGAGTTGCACAAACTATCTGAGACCCATTACAGCCTCTGGCATTTGTACTGCTAAATTTGTAATGAGTTGCAGGTGTTTGTGATTGAATTTTGTGTTGCCTTTGTGATTGGCTCAGTGCTTCACAGTCCATTAAGGCTACACATTTTTTGTGGATTTAAAATTGAGGTGATGCAAAAACTCCAGTTAAAAGGTAAGGTAAATAGCAATGATTTTAACAGAGAGAGAAATGTCTGCATGCTTTAGATCACTGTTGATTTTCACATTAATCCATGAGGGCAGTCACCAGTTCAGGAATATATCTCAGATATAATGATAGTGGTTTGACATATTTCACTGAGGATTGAAAATGGAATATACAATTTCTATCCCAGCAGTTCTTAGCACTTGTGTGAATGAAAATTACCTGAGATCCTTGTTTTAAATTAAGGTAGTTCTGGTGCCTCTTTTCATTTCTCCAAAAGTCTTCCTCTCAGACTTAATATGTATGGGCTTAGAAGCCAGCAAGCTATATATGAAAAAGCAAGATCCATGGACATTCCTAAACCAATGTTTCATGAACAGCTCTTTGGAAAGCCATACCAGGATCATTTCCTTTGTTTTATAGATGAATGATGAGGGCCTGAGTTCACAGAAAAGAGATCTACTCTTGTTTCCTGATGATTTCATAGAGAGTAAGCTTGTTCAGGTGGCTTCATTCACACTTTAGTGTTATTTTTTTTCTACCACAGATTATCCACAAGCTTTAATGAAGCTATAAAGCTTGGTTAATTGTGCTGGATTAAAGCAGAGGTAGCATACACTATACTTAGTCAATCAAATCCCTATATATAATCTGAAGTATATGTTCATATATTTTAGAGATATATGGGTGTACGTGTGCATGTGTGTGTGACTATGTGTGTAGTCAACAGGGAAAATAAAATAATAAAATATCATGTCATTTCTTACCATGAGTATGGAGGCTCTATATCTTTTATATATCCCAATCTCTTTTAGTATCATATCGAGCCTCATGATCATTGCTACTAATAATCACATTAGTAGCAACTACTTCATGAATATTTACCATGCCATTTCAATGAGAATTTGGTATGTATTATTGCAGTTTATTTTTCACAACAGAATTAAGAGACTGGCACAGTTATTAGTGATTACCTCCTTTTGAAAGCTGAGGAAAACTGAGATTTGGAGAGTTTAAGTAACTTGTCCGTGGTCAAAGAACTAGTAAGATATGAAGCTAGAATTTCAACCTCAGAACCCTGATCTCAGAGTCAGAGCCCTTGAGAATCAATGGCCCAGTGTCTCCCCGCATGGATATATAGAAACACCATTGCAGTCTGGACCTAGACTAGGCTGATTATGAGGGAGTTCTCTTTGAGAAAATGGAAATTAAATAAGCACTGATTGTATTTGCCTCATCTAATTCAGTGCTGCATTTGCAGATCATGCCAGTGAATATATAACTATATACATAAACTAATACCTGCAGTTTGATAAACTGCAGCTGAGTAATGATCAAGCATAAATAAACCTAGCTATTTATATATGTGTATATATATGTTTATGTAACTATGCTCTATGTCTATGTTGTGCATAAAATAAGCAGAAACACTAACAGCAAGAGCACCAGAAACACATCAGAACAAAAATAGCTGCTTTTTCTTAACCCATATTTAATTTGTTGGAGTTTTATTTTGTATTTTAATTTTGCCTAAAGCCTTGTTATCTTATTTAAATAAAACATTTGAATGATTGTTATGTATATATGTCAGATACAAAGTAGTGTTGGTTGTTTGCTTAGTGCCTGGTATGCAATAGGCACTCAATGAATATTTTTGAAAGTGTGCACTAGGCTATGTAGAAAATGCCCATATACAATATCTGGTCAATTGTGCCCCTGGAAGGAAAGAAATTCTCACCTAAAAGGGTTTCCATAACCTTAATTAAGGAAAGGACTATTTACAAAGTTTTGAACAGTGAGGCATGGAGACACTATAACAATAGCTGGAAAGACATAGCTACCATTGAAAGAGAAAGAGGAAGGAATGGTGCAGTCAGTTGGGGCTTGGAAGAGAAGAAGAGCTACCAGGCAGGGGCTTGACCATAATCAGCTAGTGAAGAATCCACACTTGGACAGCAAGAGGATAGGTTTCAACAGGAAAAAAACATATCTCCCATTGTTGGATCTCAACAGATACTCATGGGGAAATGAATTTAGGTGATGCATGGGTGCCAGGCACAGTGATAAGCAAGATGGGGAAGGGTAAGGAATGGAACTGAAGTGGAGGCAAATGTAGAATAAGCTTTATATCACTTCATGCCATCTTCCCAACAGTAATGTATGTTGATAATTGGGATGAGTTTGGATTGCACTGAGAGAACAATCCTCTGGAGGATTTTAGCTGGGAAATGTTGCCATTTGATTTATGTTTTTTCAAAGGTAATTCATGTTCCTGCATTGAGTATGGATTATAAAGGACAAGAGAACAGTCATGGTGAGCAGTTGGGGTCATAGTAGTAGATAGGGTTAGGAATGAATAGAATTGAGATGTATTTTTTTTCAGCATCAACATTATAATGTAAATGAGGGGAGAGAGAGAGAGCTAGGGAGAGAGAGAGTGAAAGTGATCACTATAGTTTTGGTTTGAATAACTCTGTGGGTGGCAGTGTTATTTACTGACATGGTTGTGGGTGAGAAAATGTAGAGTTCTGGTTTTTGCATTTTACGTTTAAAATGCTTATTAGATACCCATGTAGATATTTTATGCACTCTCAGAGGTCAGTGCTACAGATAAATTTTGGAGTTACTGGTTTGTCAGTAGTTTAAAGTCATGGTGCTGTGGTTGGATTGGATTATCTACAGAGAGAGCATAGACGGATGAGAAAGTTGAACACATGACTGACTCAAAATTAAAGTGCTTTTTACACATGGTATTTTTTTTCATGCTTTAACTCAAATTGATGACTAAAGGATTTTTTTTCTCTCTGCTAAAATGCATTTAACCTGTAAGTCAATGATTTTCAAATTTATTTAGTATTTTTTTTTTTGGACTCAGAGATATCTAGCAAGGCAAATCTTGTGAATAAAAACACTACATAAAACATATGAAATATTAATTGTATAAAGCTGGGTGGTGAGTACATGGATGTTTATTATAATATTGTCATTACTTTTAAATATTTTTAAAGCTCTCCATAAAAACACATAAAAGAAGTTAAGAGTAGAACTGTCCTATTTGAAGCAGGGGTGAAGAATCTCAGTCTAGTTTACTCATCTCCTTAGCTGCTTCTATAAAATCCTATAACTCCTCAGAAAAAACTTTAACATTCCTGCCATTGACTAATACTTTTGAAATCTCTGGAATAATAATTAGAGTAGGAAATATTGCTCAATCACCCTAAAATACTTTACAATTGTTATCTTATTAATGTTTATGATCATCTTATATGAGGGATACTATTAATATCCCAATTTTGCAAGTGGAGCCACTGTGACTTACGGAGGTCATGTAATTGGCTCAAGTTCAAGTAGCTGGTAATTGGAGGAGCTGTGATTCAAGCTCAGGCTGCCCAGCTTCACATTAATAAGTGCATTAATTAAAGCAGTTGACACTCAAATTAACTTCAACAACAATAAAAATAACAACTGTAAATTCAATCAGTCCTTTATTTAGGATTAGAGTTTTCCAATTAAGAATAATATTAAAGATGTTGAAAAATGTTGAATTTCTTTCATCATGAACTTTCTCTGCATTGTTTCTCAGAGCTACAGTTTTTCTTTTTTCTCTTCCTATCTACAGAATATTAGTACTGAAAATGAATGTCAAATAGAGTAACAGTGACTTGCATTTACTCTTAACCTAGTGACAGCAAAATATGGAAGTTCAAAGAAATGATTAATTAACTCATTAATGCACCAACCACATATAATAACACCAATTCAAAGGCATTTGTACCAGGTTGCTTCTTCTTGACTAGACCATTATCACATTATTTTAGCTGAGATTTATGTCCTAATCAGAGAAAACTTTGATCCTGGAAGTTTTTGGAGATCAAAGTTTCACATATAACACTGCACTTGACAAGGTATCAATGCAACACATACTGTTTAAAAGTATGAAACTCATGCAAAGGAATAATTTGCATTAGTGCTGGGAAATGTAACTTAAATATGAATGTTCTCCAATGCTCTGTTACAAACAATAATCTAGTTTAAATATGAAAACAAAAGTGAATCTTTTATAACAATATACCTCTATTCACACTTTCCCTTTTTCTCTTCACTTTCTTCTCCTAAGAAAATCTTCTTCTAAGATTTTAAGATTTGGGTTTGCCTGGTGCATGTGCTAGTGTGTATAAATACATCTTGTGCATATCATTGTTTTCTCCTAACTATGCTGAGAAAAGAGGGATTGTCAAAGCTATATTCATAGTCTTATTGTTCTTTGGATAGCTAAATAATTTGGAATATATGTTATTATCTTTTTAAACATAGGCTTGATCCATGTGTAAAACATTTAAGCAAATACTATAAACATCCTGTCATTTCTGACCTCACAGTTTCAGCCAGCAGAGTGACTTCTTTAATCACAATGATCACAGTAAAACAGGTTCTTCAGTTGTGAAACGAGGTAGAGAAGGAAATCTTATCTAAACTAATTGTATTGTGAGACTTCTGGCCAAGATGTAGATGTAGGTAGACACACTGGGCCTCCTCACACAACCCAAAGAAGGACAACAACAAATTTAAAAACAAAAAACTATCAGAATTGACAGAAAATCAGACTGTATGGAAGTCTGACAACCAAAGAGTTAAAGAAGAAACATTTATCTGACTAGTAGGAGTGGCGGAAATGGGCAGTCTGGTGGAGAGGACTTATGGCAAGGCAGTGGCTGGCAGAGTGAGCAGTCCCACATTTGCGTGGGGATAAACCAGGAGGAACAAATGGGGAGTGAGACAGACCATGCAACCCAGGGTTCTAGCACAGGGAAATGCAACCTGAAAGCCTCTGACTGAAAAAACCTGTGGGGATTGAGGCAGCAGGAGAAACACGCAGCCTCACAGGAGAGTTCACTGGAGAGACTCACAGGGTCCTAGAACAAAGACAAACCCACCCACACAGGAATTAGTACCAGAAGGCCCCAATTTGCTGTGGGTAGCAGTGGAAATGACTGACAGCCAGCCAAGAGCTGAACAAGAGCCATTGTTCCTTCATGGACCCTTCCCCCACATACAGTGCCACAAGGCAGTGACATGGGATGCCCAACTCTGGATAATACATAAGGTTCTGCCCCTTACTATATAACAGATGTGTCCAGACAAAAAAATATGGCCCAAGTGACAGAACAGATCAAAGCTTCTGAAAAAATACAACTAAGCAATGAAGAGATAACCAACCTATCAGATGCACAGTTCAAAACACTGGTAATCAGGATGCTCACAGAAATGGTTCAGTATGGTTGCAAAGTAGAGGAAAAAGTTAAGGTTATGAAAAGGAAAATAAAGGAAAATATACAGGGAACCAACAGTGATGGAAAGGAAACTGGGACTCAAATCAATGGTTAGGACCTGAAGAAAGAAATAAACATTTGACCAGAACAGAATGAAGAAACAAGAATTCAAAAAAATGAAGAGAGGCTTAGGAATCTCCAGGACAACTTTAAACATTCTAACATTCAAATCATAGGGGTGCCAGAAGGATAAGAGGAAGAGCAAAAATGGAAAACTTATTTGAACAAATAATGAAGGAAAACTTCCCCAGTCTGGCAAAGGAAATAGACTTACAGGAAGTCCAGAAACCTCAGAGAGTCCCAAACAAGTAGGACCCAAGGAAGCATACACCAAGGCACATCGTAATTACATTTCTCAAGATTAAAGATAAGGAGAAAATATTAAAAGCAGCAAGAGAAAAGGAGACCATTACAAAGGAGCTCCCCTAAGACTATCAGGTGATTTCTCCAAAGAAACCTTGCAGGCAAGAAGGTGCTGGAAAGAAGTATTTGAAGTCATGAAAAGCAAGGACCTACACCTAAAATTATTCTATCTAGCAAAGTTATCATTTAGAATGGAAGGGCAAATAAACTGCTTCCGAGATAAGCTCAAGTTAAAGGAGTTCATCATCACCAAGCCCTTATTATTTGAAATGTTAAAGGGACTTAACATTTCTCCTAAGAAATAGGAGATCAAAAATATGAAGAGTAAAATGACAACAAACTCACAACTATCAACAACTGAGCCTAAACCTAAATAAAAACAAACTAAGCAAACAGGTAGAACAGGAACAGAATCACAGAAATGAAGATCACATTGAGGGTTATCAGTGGGCAGGGGGAAGGGGGATGAGGGAAAAGGTGCAGGGAATATGCAGCATACATTGTAGGTAGTAAATAGATAGTGGGAGGTTGATAGTATAGGAAATGTAGAAGCCGAAGAATGGTCTGATTATACACATATTATTTATTAGATCTATGCTTGGAAGAAAAATAAATTAAATTAACTAACAAATAATGTTAAAATTTCAGGGTTTACATTTTTTATATAAACTACACCAAAAGAGCAGATCTGAACAACTTTTTCCAACCTAGAAATCTAAACTAAATTAGAACCAGCAATGAATATCAATACTTAAACAAAAGGTAAGCTACAACTTTATTCTAAAATCTTTGAAAATTCTTGCCTTGAAAAAAGAAGGAAGTAGTGTCCAAAGTCCACAGACATTTTTTTGTTTAGTTTGGTGAGGATACTCATCATGCTTCAAAGACATAGTAAGATGGAGAAAGGTGAAACCACCAAATCCATGAAAATCAAATGAATCTCCTTAAACTCGGAGAGGGAGACAGATACAGAGAATGGATAAAATGGGTAACCCTTAATTAATTAGGAGTACTATAGAAACGACTGCTTGTGGGAGGTAAGATAAATAAATTCAAACACTCAAAAAAGAACCTGTCAGACACAAAACATCTATTCTGGATGCTACATAAAATTCAAAGCTTACAGAAACCTCACAGAATTAGAGTACCTCCATCACAAAAGTAAAGTAATAGGATTGTAGGAAAAGACATATTGGTCTTGGGCACCTTGACTGTTTTCCTGTAAAGAGAAAATATTCAATATTTTCAATTAAATATATGTTATAGATTTTGGGGTATATTTTGTGATATGTATTATAAATATTTTGTAGATTTTTAAACCAAAAATAGAAAGGAGAAAGGAGATTCCTTTCTATTCTTAATTATGCATTTTTCCATAAAAAATACTGCATTTTATCAAATGTGTTATCAAACATCAGAATTGGACTCAGATATGGGGGAAATTTTAATATTATCAGACTGGGAATTTAAAACCCTGTAGAAATTCCTTTAGTAACCATCTGTGCTTCAACTATTTTTCTGTGTAAATGTATATATATTTTATCTTCAACCAAGGACATTTTTTCATTGTCTTTAGAGAGAGGAAGGTAGAGATAGGAGAGAGAGGGAGAGAGAGACATCATTGTGAAAGAGAAACATTGATTTGTTATCTTCTTGTATGTCTCCTGACTGGAGATTGAACTTGCAATTTGGGTATGTGCCCTAATGGGAATTGAACCCATGACCTTTCTATCTATGGGATGATGCTCCAGGCAAATAAGCCACACTAGGGCTTTGTATAAATATTTTAAGTTAAAGAAACAATTTCTATCATAGTTGTATGACTACACAGATTTACTATATATTCTAGTGTCAGTTTTGTTCATTCCTAGGAATATATCTTGCAAATATCTACATTTACAACTTTATTGCCACTATTTTAAATATCATATTACAGTAGTTTTAATAGCTATAAAATTTTTAGTAATTTTCTTTTTAAATTCTCAATATTAGTGATTTATGTCTTCTCTTTGTTTTTGTTGATCAATTTTGCTAGGAGGACATCCATTTTATTAGGCTTTTCAAATATCTAACATTTATATTTGTTGCTTCTTTCCTCATATACTTATTTACTTTTATCACTGTTTTTATCTTTATTGCTTACTTCTTTCTAATTTCTTTGTATTTAATTGGCTTTATAATTCTAACTTCTTATGTTAAATACTTATTTTATTTCTTCTGCCTTTTAAAAATATATGGATTTAAGACTATGATTTCCTTATAAAGATAGACTTATGTGCACTTTACTTATCATTTAGTTAAATATATTTTCTAGTTTTCATTTTAATTGCCAATTTTACCTTAAATGAGTTAGATATCTAGTTTCCAATTTCTGTTATATGAGCATCTTCTGATTATCAATTACACTGATTTTAACTTATTGTATTTTGGTCAACTCACTGGAGTTTTTCAATGGAATTTTTGAGTTGGCATATTATGAATATTTGATGATGTTTCACATGAGCTTGAAAATTATATGTATTCTGCAATTGTGTGCAGTGTTCTACTTTATCAATTACATTAATATTACTAATTATAATGTTCCAATCATCAAGAAGAAATATGAAAGGTGGTCTGTGACCTTTACCCTATCATTAGAAACACACAAAGACTTGGCCGTTGGTGCAATTCTACTTGTAATATTAACTCAAAGACCTTATTAGAGTATGTTGTATCTAAGATAAATGCTATATACCAATTGAGTGCCTGATATCTATTGTTGATTAGTTTACTGAGTTATTTGTAATTGATGAGTAAGCAGTAGTTAAAGTGATAGTTTTTATTTTGCTCAAGTACATTCATTGTTAAGTTTTGCAGAAAGGTTCCATGAAGAATAAATCATTTCTCAGGTCACTGCCCTGCTTCTTAGCTATAATTGCTCATACTTACAGGTAGATAGGAGTTTGATCTTGAGAGTCCAAACTTCTAGCCAGGGGTGTCCAACCTTTTGGCATATCTGGGCCACACTGAAAGAAGATTGTCTTGGGCCCCACATTAAATACACAAACTCTATTGAAAACTGATGAGCAGAAAAGAGGTTTTAAGCAAATTTGCAATTTTGTGTTGGGTTGCATGTAGCCCATGGGCTACAGGTTGGATAAGCAGTTCTAAGTATTATTTTTCAAATTATTGACCTGAACATTTCCTGAGGAATCCTGATTATATCTTCTATCTATTATTTCTGAGTTTATGAAAAAGCCCCCACTTCTCTAGAACTATACTTGTATATACTATAAGTACATACATAGGCTATAAATGCTTTCCTAAATCTGATTCATATTTTTCTTTTGAGAACTTCTAACATTCTAGGCCCATATATAGTATTTTGTGTTTCTCAGCACTATTTATTAATTTTAAATACATGTTCTGAATGTTAACAATTTTGGATATAAAGATAGGTCTGTGTACTCGGGCATACATCTTGACCATTTCTTGGCCATTTTCTTCTCAGTCTTTCCAAGTATCTCTTTCAAAGAGAACTGGAGAATTCCCCCTGTTTATTCTCCAGTAATAAATTTAATGCAGCATGGATGTGTTATCAAAATTGTTCAAAGTGGTGAAGAGAGTCATACTATGCCACTTCCCAAAATGCTACTTTCATATATGGGTTATTGTAAATTAAAGGCCTTTGAGAATCAACAGGTGCAGAAGTTTTCTCAGAGTTTTGCTTAACAGAGTGAAACTTCTGAGAAATGAGGTGTGCCACAAATCTTATTCTTTAGAGGAGTTTAATTGCCATTAGAAAAATGGAATGTCAGCACCAAGATGGGCCTGTACAAACTTTACTAAATAACCTCTGTTTTCCATTGTTTACTCCATATATTTGCCTCCCACAATTTACCACCCTTCAAAGCTCAAAACCATTTTCCTTTCTCTTGACAATTCTCCACAAATTTATTGTCTTTTGTTAAAATGATATATGAGGACTGTTCAGAAAAATTCCAGCCATTGTTAATATAATGATAATGGTTTGCATGACATTGAAGTAGCCTGGCAGTCAAGAAAAGTGGCCTGGAATACACATGCATGAACAATGATGACTTCACTGTACTAGTCAGTGGGGGTAGATGCCATTGAGTGAGCATGTGTACTGTGTGTCCATTGCACTCAAAGTGACTGAGTGAGTAGATCGATGAATCTGAAAATTTTATGTCAAGCTTGAACATTCCTTCTCAAAAACTATTTGGAAGATTCAGAAATATAGTGACCAGTTAGCCACAGCTACGGGTGACTGAGGGTTGGTAGCTTCATCATGACAATGTGCTCATGCATCATGTCTCATGCAGAGTTTTATGGCAAAACATCAAATCACCCAGGTGACTCAGTCCCCCTACAGCCCAGATTTGGTGCCCTGTGACTTCTGGCTTTCCCAAAAACTCAAATCATCTTTGAAAGGAAAGAGATTTCAGACTATCGATAAGTTTCAGGAAAATACCATGGGGCAGCTGATGGTGATTGGGAGAACTGTGTGAGGTACCCAAATGCCTACTTTGAAGGGGACTGAAGTGTCATCGTCCTATGTACAATGTTATTGTATATTTTATCTTCTTCAATAAGTGTCTCTATTTTTCATATTACGTGACTGGATACTTTCTGGATAGACTTTGTGTAAGCATCTGAGTCTGACTGCCTCTTTGGAGTTTTTATTTCATTTCTGTGAGACCCCCACATCCATAGGACATAATAATTTTTTCTTCTGTTAATTTGCCTTTTGTCAGTTCAATTTGCAGGGTCTAGGCACTATATCTAAGAAAACAGAGGGAAAAAGTTTTATTCTTTTCCTCTCCTTTTCAGTGGTGTATCCACAGTATGTTAAAATATAGGTGTGCTAAGTACTTCCAGTCTTGCAGAGTAGTAGGCCTAGTTATATTTCCAGATAGAGTGTATTGGTCAAAAAGTGTAAATAATTTTAGGCAAGGAAAATGATGGGGGTAATGGTAATAAGATAAGAAATCAGATGATATATTGAAGTTAATGGGCAGTTTAGCTAGAACAAAGGTTCAAGAAACAAAGGACTGGAAGATGAAACTAGTAAATAGGGACCCAACATTATACAAACCAGGTCACTCCCTTGTATAAAACACTTATATTTGCATAAGCAACAAAATCTTTAACCTGTCCTTACAAAGATCTGTATAATCCACTCTCTGTCAACTGCACCAAGCTGAACTTCTGACTCTTCTTTATTGTATGAGCTCTAGCTCACTGACTCTATTTAGGGTCAAATGTCTTTGTCCCTCAAATGTCTTCAAATGTCTTTGTCCCTCAAATATTCTCATGACTTGTCATATGTGTTACCAAACCAAAGTGCGATTTGGCTGCTTGCTGCCACTATTAGGCAAATATGGAGGCAAAGGTTGGTGAGAAAGGAAAATGGGCTTTATTCAAATGCTGAACAATCTGGGAAAATGACCAACTCTTGTCTCAACAGCCCATCCCCTCCAGAAACCCAGGGGAAAACCCAGCCACCCTTAGCCAGACCAAACCCAAAAACAGTGTCCAGAGTTCCTTCTCCCATTCCAAGTAACATCCCTTGGAAGTCACAGGTGGCTGCTGAATGATTATCCAGGCAGGCCTCAGGCTCTCTCCTTAGAAACCATGTGTGTAACCAGCATTGCCATTGACCTTGTGGCTCCCAGGGCCAGAAGGTCCCACAGACGCACTTGCCAGTATGTTCCCAAGGTTGGCAAGAGGGTGTCTCTTTGTTCCTGAATATAAAAGGGTGTCCTTTTATATTCATTCTCCATGTAAGTCAGCCAGGTGCTTTTCTTAGCCCAAAGTTCCACGTGCTCTGGGAGGGTCTGACCTCCAAACAATTCTTCCTGTTCTCCATGCTAGATTAGCAAGTTTCTTCAATACAGAACCTCCCCCTGCTGCCATCTTGACCTCTATGGCACATGTGCTTGCCTTCCCTTAGTCTCATTCCCAATCAGGTGCCAGAAGGGGGTAGGAGGGCTCTCCCATCCTATTTAATTGTTTGCTAGCTTTGTACATGCCCAGTGTAATACTTCTTTTTGTATCCATCTTGACTGGGGGTCGGGAATCTTCACCTGGGGTATCAGTAACATATACTGTTCCCTTGCTCAAAATCAATTCTATAGATTTTTTAAACAAAAATCTGTAATAAAAAACTCTAATCAACTCTAATCATTTTTTAACAAAGATAATTAATATTTCAGATCTCACCTAAATTCTCACCTTGCTAAAACACAGTTTCTGATCCCTCCCTTTAATAACTTACCATGCCCTTTGATAAAGCCCTATAACTCTAGTTCATAGTACTTAACCAAAAACATATTGAATAATTCTTCTACAATAGTTCCTTCAGGTGTTTCTCCCTCGACAGAAGAACAGAAGCTTTATCAGGGCAGGAACTGTGGCTTTCTTACTCAGTGACTGAAGATCTGCACAGAATAATTTTATTCCAATTGAAAAAAATCTTTTCAAAATATCAAACTCAAGCCAAAGACATACTGTTTACTAAGACAAAAGTAAACATAAAGAATTGAAACAATCATCCTCTTATGTATATATTTACCTTTCATATAATATTTTAAGGTATGTAGGTAAAGGGATTTTTATTTCATTTTTAATTATAAAGTTGAAAACGTCTTGTACTTAATTTTAACAAACATATCACAGCTTTGTGTAGCAAAAAACACTGAATTAAGAATAGGAAAATATGTACTCTAATTTCTATTATTAACTGAATGACTTAATTTACCTCTTTGATGTACCTAAATCATTGTTAGAATGTGAAGTTTGAATAGAACCATGTATAAGTTGTTATGAAATTTTAAAATATTTTAATTTTTATGGAAAATATCTTTTTTTATTCCCTTTATCACCCCTCTGCACTGCACCCACACCCACTCTCCAGCATTCCCTCCGCACCTTAGTTCATGTCTATGGTTTGTACCTATAAGTTCTTTGGCTTCTCTGTTTCCTATGCTATTCTTAACCTCCCATCCACCCCATCTATTGTATGCCTACCAATTATGCTTCTTATTCCTTGTATCTTTCCATCTCCCTCCTCTCCCTACCCCTCCCCACTGATAACCATCCATGTCATCTCCATTTTTCTGGTTCTGTTCCTGTTTTGGTTGTTTGCTTAGTTTTGTTTTTTTCGGTTTAGTTGTTGGTAGTTATGAGTTTGTTGTTATTTTACTGTTCATATTTTTTATCTCCTTCTATTTCTTAGATAAGTCCCTTTAACCTTTCATATAATAAGGGCTTGGTGATGATGAACTCCTTTAACTTGACTTTATCTGGGAAGCACTTTATCTGCCCTTTAATTCTAAATGATAGCTTTGCTAGAGAGAGCAATCTTGAATGTAGGTCTTTGCCTGTCATGACTTCAAATACTTCTTTCCAGCCCCTTCTTGCCTGCAAGGTTTCTTTTGAGAAATCAGCTGATAGTCCCATGGGAACTCCTTGGTAGGTAACTGTCTCTTTTTCTCTTGCTGCTTTTATGATTCTCTCTTTATCTTTAATCTTGGGTGATGTAATACGATGTGCCTTGGTGTATGGTTCCTTGGGCCCAACTTGTTTGGGACTCTCTGAGCTTCCTGGATTTCCTTGAAGTCTATTTCCTTTGTAGATTTGGGAAGTTTTCCTTCATTATTTTTTAAAATAAGTTTTCCATTTCTTGCTGTTCCTCTTCTCCTTCTGACACCCCTATGATTAGGATGTTGGAATGTTTAAAGTTGTCCTGGAGATTCCTAGGCCTCTCTTCATTTTTTTTGAGTTCTTGTTTCTTCATTCTGTTCCACTTAGATGTTTATTTCTTCCTTTTGCTCCAAATTGTTGATTTGTGTCCTGGTTCTCTTTCCTTCACTGTTGGTTCCGTGTGTATTTTACTTTATTTCACTTTGGGTAGGCTTCATTTTTTCCTTCATTTTTGTGACTGAACTCAATCAGTTCTGTGAATATCCTGATTACCAGTGTTTTGAACTGTGCATCTGATAGATTGTCTATCTCCTCATTACTTAGATCTTTTTCTGGAGTTTTGATCTGTTCTTTCATTTGGGCCACATTTCTTTGTTTTGGCGCACCTGTTGTAAGGGGGCAGAGCCTTATGTGTTGCACTGTCTGTGGGGGAGGAATCAGAGGGAACAATGCTGCTCCCTTGCTCTGCTCTAGTTCCACTTCCCACTGAACTCTCCTGTGAGACTGGGAGTTTCTCTTGCCATTGTAATCCCCACAGCATTTTACCACTAGAGGCTTTGCATCTTTAGTTTCCTATTCAGCTA
The DNA here is from genome assembly GCA_004027735.1 of Carollia perspicillata. NCBI lineage: Eukaryota > Metazoa > Chordata > Mammalia > Chiroptera > Phyllostomidae > Carollia > Carollia perspicillata. The sequence goes on from PVKM010004958.1 coordinate 14,303, forward strand.
GCCCTGACTCTTCTGTGCAGTCTGCTGCCTTGCCGCTTGTCTTCTCTGCTCAGCTGTCCATCTCTGCCCCTCTTCCCAGTCTGGATGAATATTTCTTTAATTCCTTGGTTGTCAGACTTTCATGCAGTTTGATTTTTCTTGTACTCCTGGTTGTTTATTATTTTTAAATTGGCTGTTATCCTTCTTTTGGTTGTGCAAGGAAGTGAAGCATTTCCTTCTACACCTCCATCTTGGCCAGAACTCTGACATTTGAAAATACTTTATATATTTTTTGCCTTTATGGTTATTATCTGAGCATTCTGAAGTATTTAAGACACTGTAACTATCATATTAAATTTAGAGTTTTATTATCAGAAATTTCCCAGAACATTTTTGACTATTGCATATTCTCTTATGGTCAGTATAACTTTGTGTTAATAAATTAATAGGCTTTTATATTATTAGTAGTATATTTTTAATTCTTAATTAAAAATGTCTTCTACCACCTTGACACTTTCCAGAGAATGCAACCATATTGTTATTTTTGTTTGGGATTATTTTTGGAGCATTAGACATATATTCCCTTGTAGTATCATGGCATACTCAGTGATAAATGTGAGTAAGATTACTCCTATGCTTGCTTATATCAGGATCCTCTTTTATAGCACTAGGTTTATTGGGATATTTATTTTACATCTAGACTATACTTCTGGTAAGGACTCTGTTTTTTAATAAATGGATCCTGATAAAGGTGTGTGTTGACCTGGGTATACAATATTATTTTCAGCAATTTTTTTAGCTATTTGCACAAGATAAGAAATGTGTCTGCACACATCAACAACAGCCAGAAGGAAAAAAGATATGTTTTGTTGCTCACTAGGGTGTCTTCAATGAGGTGTCAATCAAAGTATGTTAGTTGAGTTGTCAGTATTGCATTAATATTGAAATGAGCAGTAAGCTTTACAAAACAATAAAGAAGTTGGAGAACCACCAGCAAGTTATTGATTTTAATCTTAGCCAGATTAAATATTCATTTGACAAACTAAAAATATCATACAAAAACAAACAACAACACAAACAATTCTTTCTTTCAGGTCATTCTTTTAAAGAATGAAGGGAGGTGGGACTGGCAACTATTTTTAAATTAGTAGTTTGCAAATATGGAACATTTATTGTTTGATTTTTGCCTTCCTTACAACCTAAATTTGGCAGACACCCTACAACATATTCTCAAAAAAAGAAAAAAAAAACAGACATTTCAACCATCTGCCAGATATACCTATCAAATTATTCATTTCTCAGGCTGCTTAAGGTTATTTAAATTCATAGCTTTTCAAACTACTGACAAGGTTTGCACACTGTGAAGAAAATGAATATTGTTAAGGGTTAAATGGACAGCTTCACACTTCAAATGCATTATAAATTCACCCCAGGCACTCTCCTACTGATTTTTCTCTTTATTATTTTATTTTACAATCAGAGACTTTTCATAATTGTGGGCCATGCTGACAATCTGCCTGACAATGGAAAGATTCAAACAAAACTGACCCGGGTACAGGACAGCAGTTGCATTTTACCTCTGAGGAAACAAGCCTTCACACTTAGATGTACAAACAGTGCTTTCAAAAAGAAAGGTCCATGAAGCTGAATCCATATTCTGCCTTATTGGACATATACACCCAACTCTATGCAATTTGATGAGGAGACAGGCGAGATCACCTTGAGGAGTGGTCATCATTAAAATTCAGGCTGTCTATCAAGAGAAATTGTCTCCCAGAAATCAATACCTTAAAAAACCCTTATGGCCCACTGTTCTGACAGAGACTTTCAAATTTTTATAATGCTTAAAATAGTGTAAAGGAAGTAGAGGTTCCATGTCTTTGATTTCTTTTCTTTTGTTTTTAATTTTTTAAAACTTTTTATCTTTAATCTTTTTATCACATTCTGTCAGTCCTCAATCAAGTTTCATATCTCAAAGACATACATTTACCACCAGATGTAGTTCGGAGGATGTTGACCTTTGATTTACAAAAGCCCCTTAGGTTTACTCCATGCTTTTCCTTAGAGGTTTTCCCTTTCCATATGCCAGCAGGTTAATGCAAACAAGAAAAGGCCTGCTGAGTTCAGGACGTGACACAGGATGGATTCTGGACCTTGCTCCCTCTGGTGGTCATGGGGCTATATTTCACCATACTTCTTTTGGTTGATGGGTTTGCAAAATCGCTTCAGTGAGAGTTTGCAAAGAAGTTTAATATAATCTGATGCAAAGGGACAATCATCAGTGAGCGTGCGACAGGTATTGCATGTTTGTAAATACTTATGCTTGGATTTGGATGATAGGACCTCTATAATAAAACCTTGCTCTTTCTTATTCGACACACAGCGAAAGACATTCTGATCCTGCCTCAGAACTAAATAAGTCAGGTGCTTAACTTTTCTAAACCTTGATTTTTCTCACCTGTAAAAATTGGGCTAACAATTTTCAGTCAGAGGGTTCTTAAGTTCAATAAATGAGACAATGTATTAAAAGGGCTGAGATTCATGATTTTTTAGTGCTAAAAAAAGTGTTGAAAATGAGAGTTGTGATATGATATTTGATATAATGATATCATTTTGTCAACATAATTGATATAATGAGAGCTGATAGTTATAAGGATAGTTTTGATCAATTTTATGTAAAATGGAGTTAGATTCTTAGCTTATAAATTATGAATATTTTCCTTTATTCATTGGTAGTCCCGATATATAGAAAGTGGAAATTGTTTTTATCTTCCCTCTGTTGGTGGAGACAAGATTACAATTATGAATAGCTGAATCTAGGCAAGATCACACAAGTCTGAAACTAAAATACTGTCCCTGGTGTACTGCAAACAATAGAAAATTATATGCTTAAAATAGCATTCATTAAATCAAAATCCTCATACTTCATATATTAATAAATTCTGCAGTGTTATAGTAGATACTGTTGTTTCAGTGAATATTGGATTACTTAGGTGGTGATAAATAAATAATAACAAAAAAGATACTTCTACAAGGATAGGGGACGTTTGGCCACGTGCCTAGTGGGAGTTTAGAAGCAGTAGAGCACATGTAGGTTCTAGTGTCAGGTGGCCCGAGTTCAGATTCTGGCTCATTCCTGGGAGGTGGTTGTGACCATAAGATTTGTAAATATCTCTGTGTCTCAGTTTCCACATCTGCGCTAGAAGGATAACAATAGTGTTCACTTCATAAGGTTTTTTAGAGGATTACATAAATTCGTATGTATATTTGGGTGTGAGCTCATCGACAGCCAATAGTAATACTTGCTAACCCTGTATCAGGCAATGCTACGTGCACTGCCTGATAAATGTATGGTGACACATTTAAAACTTCAAGGATGTACTACTTGAATATTCTTAAGATGTTTAGATATGGGATTATGGTTAATGATCATCTGTGAAATAATGAGGAGAGAAGGAATAGATGTTCTCTTTCACCCTTGAGCCTTAACAATATGCCGAATGTAGAGCAATAAGACTGGTTAGATAGAAATAGGATTTCCTAAGCCTGGAATACATTGTCCATTTAAATGGATTATTGAAGGAGGTAGTAGAATTTCTCTCTTTGAAGAACTTTAAAAATAAAATTGTTAAAGGTGAGATGGATGCTATTGAAGCTCATTATACCTGAAGGCCCAGGGATAAAAGATTAGACTATTTGATTTTTATTTTTACAAGTCATTTTCAACAACACAGAGCACACTGAAAAGACTTAGATCTGACAGCTATTCTCCCCCATACCCTAGGGCAGATACTGATGATGCAGAATTACATGGAGATTCTGTAACCAGCACTCAGAGCAGAATGTCAGGACAGTGTGAGGTGGAGAGCTTCCTCCCTGAAGTTGCTGGCTTTCCATGACTGCAGGTGGAGCAGGAAGCAGTATTTCTGTAGTACTTATCCATTTGATTCCTATTTTATCCTCTCCAAAACTATAAATAGCTAATAAAAATATACTTGATTCGGCAAGATAAAAGCAAACTAGAAGTTATTAGGTGAGTCTTTCTAGACTTTGGGGAGATGAACTTGGTAGACAGAGTCAGGAATGAGATTCCTACAAGCAAATAATTGATAGAAGTGGAGGCTGAATTTTTTCTAACAGCTATCAAAAGGTAGAAAATAACCAGTTATATAATTCAGATGTCCAGAAAACAAAAATAAGCCAATTAACAAAAATAATGAGTTTCAGATAAAGTGTAATGATTCCTATTTATAGGTTCAAAGAGAAAGTCTTCCTATGAATCTGACTAAAGAACTCACTGTGTTGTTGGAGTCAGCCCTGCCTGGTTTCTTGCCCCTCATGGCTAAAGCTGAGTGAGCAACCTTCAGACCAGAAGCCACTAAGGAGACAAAGCTCATTTCCCTCACAGGGACTCAGCTTCTGCTCCTTTTACTTCACCCTGCCTGGCCCCCAATGCTTGATCAGTTAGCCAATGATGGGTAAGATTCCCCAAGGGGGGAGCAACCTAAGACAGGCATGATCATGGGGAAGCCCCAGGGAAGGACTTGGGGGGGCTATAGCAAAAGGGGGTGATGGACCCTCACCCCTTGGCTTTGAAATAGCCTGAGTCCTCATTCAGTCTGCGAGAATCCCCTAATCTATTGACTGCCTTACTTCCCCTGCCTGACTTAAGCCCGAAACAATGACTGAGGCAGTGCAGCCCTATGCTGGAAAGGGTGGGTTCCCTAGGGCGATGAGGCCTAAGAAAGAATATGTAAAATACTGCGAAACCTGCTTTGTTTAGAATGCTCTCAATTAAATGATAAGGGTCCAAGCAAGAATTGAGTTTGTTCCTCTAAGTTTTATGGCCCTTTAGCTATCTGACCCTGACTTATAAAAGGCCCTCAGAATTCTTTGTATGCTATCTATTGTTTGATCCTTACTACTTGACAATGACTATTGAGCTTTACCTGTATTCCTTTGCAAAATGAACCCAATAAAAGCCCATCGAGGAAAAGGTTCTAGGCCCTTTTCCTTTGAGAGATCAGCCACTTTTCCTCCCCAAGCAGATCATGTCCTGGTAGATTTATTCTCATCCATGGCAGCTGGGGGGGGGGGTGCCCTGCAGGCAGAGCCCCCACCACACTGTAAGGTTATGAGAAACAACCTCCAAAGCAGCCTTCTGAGGGATACAAAATGTACTCTAGCTGGCTGAGTCTTATAACGTTTTGCAATGTAGGCTAATGGAGGACAAAACAAGCCAGTATAACATGGCAACAATAGCATAAGCCACCAGGCGAAGATTTCTCTATCAGTGAATGCCGGAGTTTGAGTATTTGGCTGAGATGCAGAAACTACTCTGTCTTTTCTGGTTAGGAGAGTATCATGAATAAAGCAGAGGTGTAGTCCTCATGGCATTAGGGAATTTCTCAGAGCATAAAAATAGGAACTACGATAGAGGAAAGCATGCAGATGCAGTTATCCACACTGCGACAAAAATAAAATTGGTGTCTCAGGAACATTGCTGAAGTCCAATTATAGACCTGAGATCTAAGATCAGAATCAAATCCAAATCAAGAGAGTCTGAATATGTATTTCCAAAATGATTGGGAAGGAGCTAATAAGTTCACTCTGATTCAAGTGAGAGTACCTCTAAGCTAAAATATGCTTAGAGGTAGATGAGATCAAGCAACACAAGCTGAGGGAGTGATGGCATATTACTGGGAGACATCATGAGTTCATTTGTCTTCTTCTCAAATTGAAAATCTCAACATACTCACTTAAACAGAGTGTTGTAAATGGACAGAAACACACTGAAATTTTCAGAAGGCAATTTGAAGCTTCTCCTCTGTCATTAGGCTTGTTTAGACGACTTCCTTTGAATTCTCAATACCTTTCATATAACTCCAAGATGTGCTACTATTTTAGAAACCCTATCCTCCTCAGATCTATATTTTCATTATGATTTCAATTTGACTTTTAAAGTCCTTAGGTTTTTTGCTCCTTCATTACTTCCCTTTCATACCACTTACCTTATAAATTATTGTTTTTCAAATTTTGACCATATTATCCTTTCTTACAATATAGGACAAATAAATTTATTTATTTAATGCAGGTTAAAATATTACTTCATCTATTTCAATCATATTCTATATATTCATCCTTAATAGTTTAATTATCCCCAGGTACTTTATTGTATTGTGGGAGGCTGTACAAAAATTAGGTAATAGAGCCCAGCAGGAACAAAAATAAAGAAAAATGAATTCATCTAACATATTGAAAAATCATTTATCTCTTTTGAGGATTGATTTAACAAAACAAAATGGAAAAGTCAGATGTCTTTTTGAGATTGTTGCTGTTATGTAGGTGACACTGGTAGCAAGGGAAATCATTTCGTGCTTTAGAAAACAATTCTCTGCTGCTACTTTTTCATCTTTGTACAAGAAAATTCCCCTGAAGGTATACATATGAGGGTAAAGTTCAATAACATTTGGAGTTGTCTGACTTGGTGTCAGTTTGAAACTTTGGATTTCTAAATAAAATTGACAAAGTCATTTATGGAAACTTCACATTTTTATCCTTGGGACTAATAGCAGCAGGGAATAGAAGCATCTATGCAGCAAGTTAGAAAGAAAGATCCCCTGATGCTTTGTGATTTTTAAATGAAAATAATGGGAGATGAAAGCAAATCTTCATTTTGTCTTGTATGTGATGTCTAATAATTATGCTTGAGGAGATAAATACTCATTGAAAAAAAAAACAGTTAAAAAGCCCACAAGCTAAGCCATGTCGATGCAGTTTTGACTGTATTTCTTTATTAATCCTTTTAGAAAATGACTTTCTCTCAGACCTCTCTCTGAAAATGGCTTGAGACTATATTGTTTTTTCTAGTAATTCATTTATTCAAAATTGAACAACCTTCTACAACTACTATATTTTAGTGAAAGGTACAAGAAAAAGATGTGCTATTTTGTCTATAAATAAGGAACACCATATTCTTACATTTGTATCCTAAGTACTTTGTGTACTATTTGTTATAAAGTAAGTACACAAATTTTGTTGAGTTTATTAAAAAAAAGTTTGGTAAGTACCAGAAATAGTTAAAACATGTTAAGAAAAATCTTTAATAGTATGTCCATAATACAAGTGGGGCACACAGAAAAAGTCCACTCAGAGAAGTTGGGGGTGTCAGCCCAGGTAAGAAGGCGATGGAGTTGTGTTTTCCAGGAGGTGTAGGTGTTTATCTGTGAGGTAAGGGAAGGGGATGACAGGCCAGGAGGGGACCGTGATATGCAAGATGATTGTACTGAAAACCCATCTTGTATTATACATATAAATGACTTTTAAAATTTAGAAGGTTAGCTTCTGGAGAAAAAGGAAAAAATTGACAGCCTTATCATTTTTGAGAAAAGAAGAAAGATGTTTAAAAAAATAAATGTGCTTAGCAGGTAATAAAATAATCAAAGTAGAAGGAAAAACATGACTGAACCAAATCAAATAAGATGGTATTTGTAGGTACTGACAAGAATATTTAAATTACCAGTCCAAAATTGGTTGGAAAAAACAATAAATTACAAAAACTTTCTGGAAGACATTTTGTCAAACCACTCTACAAACCTTAGACCAATATGACCTAGCAAATCTACTTCTAGGGATTAACCTAAGACTATAACCCATGAATGTACCAACATTTATGTAGCAATATCATTAATAAATAATTATTTTTTAAAAAGTAAGAACAAGCAAAATATCCAATAATAAAAATGGTCAAGAAATTTGAATACTTCATCAAAAGAAATACTATCTAGCATGTAAACATCATGTTTTGAAAACACTTGACATAGTTTTCTAAAAAATTGAATAATAAGTGAAAGTAAAATAATATATATCAGCATTAACATGATATTATCAATGTATTAAAAGCAAATATATCTATTGCAATACTCATTTTATTCATTCAACTGTAGTAGTCTTGGTTTGGGATTCCCAACTAAACTCATGAAGCAAGGTTTGGTTTCCCCAGAAAGAGGTTTATATTGCATTAAGAGAGGATATAAAACAGATAACATAATAAACCCTGTGTGCATGTAGAGATGAAATATTCTTCCTCTCTCTGTATATATCATTCTCTAATCAAAAGGTAGAGGTATGTTCCTGCCCTTACCTGGGCTAGAACTTTAACTTCTTACTGATGTTCTAGGACTTTGAGTTTAAGCATGATGAAAGTCTAGCAACTTATGTGTCTTTCTTCTTGGGAGCCAAATGCCAAGATGCCACATAGAAAGGTTCAGATAGTAGATAAATGTTCCAAGTTGACAGCCCCAGCTGAGCTTCTTGGGGATGTGTGAATATTAATTCTTGAGTGCAAGTTGGGTCTTCCCATAATGTGCCACTTTTATCCACTCATCTACTGATGGACACTTGGGCTATTTCCAGACCTCAGGTATTGTAAATAATGCTGCTTGAACAGTGGGGTGCCTGTATTCTTTCTGACTAGTGTTTCAGTATTCTTAGGGTATATTCTCAGAAGTGAGATCATTGGGTCAAAAGGTGGTTTCATTTCTAATTTTTCTAGGAAACTCCATTCTGTTTTCCATAGCAGCTACACTGCTGTATCGAAGATACATTCCTGCCAACAGTGGACAAGGGTTCCCTTTTCTTCACATCCTCACCAACTCTTGTGGTTTGTTGGTAGCCATTCTGGCAGGTTGTGAGTTCATGTCTCACTGTGGTTTTAATTTGAGTATCTCTGATGATTAGTGATGTTGGCCATTTTTTCATATGTCTATTGGCCAATCTGTGCATACTTGTTAGAGAAGTGTCTTTTCAGGTCCTTTGCCCATTTTTAAATTGGGTTGTTTGTCATCCTGGTGTTGTGTAAGTTCTTTGTATATTTTGAAAATTACCCTCACCATTATTCATGTGGCTCAGTGTGTTAGGCATTGTTTCTCAAACTGAAAGGTTGCTAGTCCAATTCTCAATCAGGGCACATGCCCGAATTGCAGGCCAAGTCCTTAAGTGAGGTTATGCGAGAGGCAAACGACCAATGTTTCTATCTCACATTGATATTTCTCTCCCTCTCTTTCTCCCCCCCCTCTAAAAAAATATATAATATTAAAAAAAATCAAACCTTTATCAGATGTGTCATTGGCAAATATGTTCTCCCATTCGGTAGACTTCCTTTTCATTTTATCGATGGTTTCTTTTGTTGTACAAAAGCTTTTTAGTTTAATGTAGTCCCATTTGTTAATTTTTTTCCTTTATTTCCATTTTCCAAGGAGACATATCAGTAAAAATATTGCTCCAAAAGATGTCTGAGATTTTACTACCTCTGTTTTCTTCTATGATTTTTATGGTTTTGTGACTTACATTTAAGTCTTTTATGCATTTTGAGTTTATTCTGGTGTGAGGAGTAATTTGGTAGTCTAGTTTTGTCTTTTTGCATGTACCAGTCCAATTTTCCTAACACCATTTTTTGAACAGACTATCTTTACTCCAATGTATGCTCTTCCCTCCTTGTCAAAGATTAATTGAACATAAAGGCATGGGTTTATTTCTGGATTTTCTGTTCTCTTCCATTGATCTATATGCCCACTCTTATGCCCATTCCAAGCTGTTTTGATTAAAATGGCCTTGTAGTATAGTTTAATATCAGGTATTGTGATATGTCTAATTTTGTTCTTCTTTCTCAAGGTTGCTCAGGCTATTTGGGGTATTTTTGGTTCCATATATATTTTTAGAATATTTGTTCTAGATCTGTGAAATATGCCTTGATTATTTTAAAAGGAATTGTGTTGAATCTGTAGATTGCTTTGGGTGCTATGGACATTTTAATGATGTTTATTCTTCCAATCTATATATATTTCCACTTATTTTTATCTTCCTCAATTTCTTTCTGCAATATTGTAAGGTTTTCTCAGTATAGGGCATTTACTTCCTTGGTTAAATTTATTTCTAGGTACCTCACTTTTTTGTTGCAATAGTTAATAGAATAGTTTGCTTAATTTCTCTTTCTGATAGTTCATTATTGCAGTATAAAAATGCCACTGATTTCTGAATATTAATTTTATATCCTGGTACTTTGCCTAATTAATTTATTAGATATAATAGTTTTTTGGTAGGGTCTTTAGGGTTTCTATGTACAGTATCATGTCATCTACAAATAATGACAATTTTGCTTCCTCCTTTCTTACTTGGATGAGTTTATTTCTTCTTCTTGTCTGATTGCTGAAGCCAGGACTTCTGGTAATATGTTGAATAAAAGTGATAAAAGGTGACATCCCTGTCTTATTCCTCATCTTAAAGGAACTTTTAGTTTTTGCCCATTGAGTATGATGTTGGCTATAAGTTTGTCACATATGTCCTTTACTATGTTGAAATATGATCTGCATTTGGGATCTTTATGGACACAAAATTCTACACTGATTAGGTATGGACCACCTCATTTCAGGGTTGCTAACAGTTCTGTGGTGCCTTCAACTTTTATACCTTATAGTTATATAGTCCTTTGAAGGAAGTATGACTAACTTTCTTCAGTAACCACATCTTATACATATTATTCATTAAAAAGCTGGACAACAAGCCTCAGGTTCTAAACCCTATACATGCTACATTGGTCAGATTCTCTTTTTTCTAGGATACTGTTCTACTCTAGTAAGTTTCTTCACTACCATTAAAAGGAGGATTTAATTAAAGGACAAGTTTTCAAGTGTCTTGAGGTAAAGGATATACTTATCATTTTTTCCATTTATCTAACTATATTTATATTGAAAAGACCAAAAGGATATATATGAAAATACATATCTCATAGTCATTGGATTGTGGTGATTTTTATTTTTTAATTTATTTATAAATTTTCTATTCCCTGAATATTAATACAATAAAAACTTTGGTCACACTGTAAAATGTGATGGGAGTCAACTTTTATGCTCCTTCAGGATTTTACTGTGTGATCTCTTTAATATAGAAAGCCAGATTTATTTTTTCAGGAGAAAGTCACTCTTTTTCCTGGTCTCATGTTTGTACAGAGCTTAACACACATAGTAAAACACTCTTGGGCACTTGCCCTTACTCTAACTCTTATCTATAGATGGTAAGTAAGTTACCAAATGGGTATATTACAGAAAATTTTCAGGCATGCATCACACAGCCTTTCTGACCCATTTCCCCAAAGAGCTGGGAGGACAGCTGGAAGCATTCTGCTCTGCTCCTCTTTGGAAGTTTGTCAGGGTAAGGTCACAACATGAAAAGGCCTGTGGCACTAGCAAACTGCCTGTGATTATTTAAGCATATCTGTTTAATTATGGACTTCCTTATTAGGGAGTCAAATATTTATTGCCCCATATCTAAGTGATTTTCTTCAGTGTGAGCTTTAGCTAGAGTAGCTATACAGTTTGTTTCCCATACTGAGAGACTTTTGAGAATGAAAAAAGTACCAAATATATTTTTTAGATAATATTTATTGGAGACTCAACTGATAGGTCCACAGATTAGTTTTCCTAGGACTTTAAGTATGATGTAAAATAATAGTGGGTATGTAAGATCAAGATCTGTATGGAAAATAATATTAAAAGATAATGTGTCTTCCCAGGCACTTGGACCTGTGGTTGCCCAGCCAGGCCAGTGATGAACAACCTCAATGAGAGGAGCCACTGAATGAGAGGCAGTATATTACAGCTGATCAAGAGGAAAAAGATGTATGAGTCCCTGAGTTTCAAGGTCCTGACCTGGTCGCTGAATTCCAAGAACTATCTCACCCAAAGATTGAGGGTGAGGGCAAAGGTGATCCTGATGTCAATGAAGAAATTTACCAAGCTTAGAGTGCTTTCAAATGCCAGAAACAAGACCTGACCTTTAGAGGGAAGGCTTAGAGGGAAGCGATGGTCCTGATGTCAACATGGAGATTTTATGAAAATTAGAACCCATGTACATGCTGGGAAGCAGGGAAAGGCAACCAGAGGTTTAGAAGAAGGGAAACTAAAACCATGCAGACTGTTCTTACATTGGATATTTGACTGTTAAAATTCTCCCAACATAGTTTTGCAGCTTTCTCCAAGAAAATGTTTATTGTTTAGTCATATACTTATGATATAAAACATATTAAACAGATCTCCTTTCCCTGGCTTATTAATGAGGAAACTGAGGCTCAAAGATATGGTACACAGTTAATGGTGAAGCCAGAATTTGAAATTTGGCATACTTGAGCCCACAGTGCATGTAGTTAATTGTGGTGTTATGCTGCCTTACTGTTCAGCTCATGATGGCTGATAATTGAGTTGGGAATTAATAGCTCACTTCTCATTTTGTTATATGGCTGGTTCATGTATGAAGTGCACCTGAGCTCACTTCTTAGGTCAATAGCAAGCAACCGTTTCTAATTACAAAGAATATCTAGTACCATATTTTTATAGTCATAGAACTGTTGCTTCATATATAAGTACCAAATTCCTATCTCAGTGGAAATTTTACCACTTGGGTTGGATATCTTGTCTATTACATAGTTTTCATATGATTGATTTGCTTGTCTTGGATATAGCATTCTATACATTTAGTCATCTCTCAGTTTTGCAATATTTAATGCATTTTCTGCTATTTTTGTTTTGTTTCATAACTTACTGTGCATTAAACAAATTTCTGGGTAACAGCTTGATTAAAGACCATGTATTTTATTTAATTGTGTATATTGACAATTGGAGTTAAGTTTTGCAGCATATCTGGGTTTTCATCTAATGGCTCACTTATTTTATTAGGGAAAATTTATTTATGTTGAAAAATCAGGTGTGAATAAATTAGTTTTTAGAGAGGCCAGAATAAAGGCCTGTGAAAATTATTGTGTGATGTTTTACCTATAGCAACTCTAAACAAAATCCTTCTTTTTAAAAATATACATTATGAGTTATATTAAAAAATAACTCACCTTAGGAAAACATGTATTGATTTAAAATATTAGTATTTTAATTGGCATTGGAATACTTTTTGTTTTGGACTCAATATAGAAAATTAATGCTGTGTAGTGATTAGTTTCAAAAAAGTCATGAAAATCAATAAAAGCAGATAGGAACAATAAACCTGAATAAATGCAACATCAACAGTACACTCCAACTTCTTGTCAAGATGGTGAAGTAGGTAAAAGCTGTGCTTGCTTACTCCTATGATCATACACAATTGACAACTAAATTATAGAATGACCACAATGGAGAACCACCTGGGGACTGGCTGAACAGAAGTCCTATAGCTAAGGATATAAAGAAGAAGCCACTTGTAGGAGGGACAGAGACACTTAATGGGCAGGTCCCACACCACAGTGTGGAGATTAAGAATCAGGAGGGTTATGTTGGCTTCAGAGGTCCCCCCTCAAAAGTGAGGGATTTCAGCCTTATATCGGGCTCTCTACCCAAGGACACCAGTGCTGAGGAGTCCCCATAATATCTGGTTGTGTAAACAAGCAAGGTTTGGATCTGAAGATGACAACTATAAGAGACTTAAGCTCGGATCTTTTTAAAAAAGATTTTATTTATTTATTTTTAGGGAGAGGAGAAAGGAAGGAGAAAGAGAGGGAGAGAAACATCAATGTTGTGGTTGCTTCTCATGCACCCACTTCTGGGGACCTGGCCTGCAACCCATGCATGTGCCCTGACTGGGAATTGAACTGGCGAGCCTTTGGTTTGCAGGTCCATGCTCGCTCCACTGAGATTCTCCAGCTAGAGCTTAAGCTCATATTTTAAAGAAACCACACAAAGACTTGCTCACTCATTAACTCACTGTAAGCACCAGTGCAGTAGCAGCATCTTGAAAAGTGATAGGGACATACAGGGAGAAATTAGGTTGACTACTCCAGTGTTAGGGCTAGAAGGATAGGGGTTAAGGAAATGCTCCAGGGACAGAAGTGGTGGCAGATGCCATTGATCCTTTTTTAAGTGCTCCTCCCACCCATCAACCCTGTGCAGGGGACCCCAAATTTCTGTTCCCCATTAACGTAGCCAACTTTGTTCATCTACCCCAGGTGATTTCCTGAGATCCTCTCTGACCCAATTTGCACTGAATCTTTTCCATTGGTTTTTCCACACAATTGGCCTGCCATGGTTAATTATGTGAACTTTCCTAAAACCTCTCAAAGGTGAACAGACCCCAAATAAGCCATGGCTGGCCTTGGCATGCCCTGTGCCTCTTGCTAAGTGGACCCAAGCCTGGCACAAGCATCAGCCAGTCTCAACTTGCTTTGTAACTCACATCTGGTGGCCAAAGCCTGGCATAAGTGGTAGCCAGACTTAGCTTAGAAAGTGGTCACAAACCCAGCACAAATGACAGTTGGCTTTAGCTCATGTTGTAGTGCCCTCCACAGTGTTTGAAGCCTGGTTCAAGGGTCAGCAGGCCTCATTTCAGAGCATAGCCTTTTCCCAAAACTTCCAAGTTGCAACAAACCTCAGATCACTTTATTGTTCCTACCAGGTAGCCCCAAGCCTGGTAAAAGTGGAAGCTGACCTTGGTCTGCACTGGAGCCCCTCCCAAAAGATTCCAGAACCAATATACCTGGTAACTGGCTTTAAACCAAACCAGTGCACCACCAGACCAGCTAAACAAATAATACATCTGAAGGGCAGACTCGGCTGGCACCAGAGCCAGTTGAAGTAACTCTTGTTCTGGAGTTAAACCCACACAAACAACAGCACATCCACTGTTGTCATGGCCAGCTCTTGCAGCCAGTCAGTCTGAGACTGATGTGCCAACAGCAATGAAGTTTCAAATGAAACAAGAAGGCATACTCAAGAAATACCCCTGGAGCACCTAGCTCAGATGACAAGAAAGACAGTATTTATGAGCCCCACAGAACAACTACTAGATAAGGCCACTGTGCCAAGCTTAGAGGAGATAGAGATTCTACCTAATACATAGAAACAAACACAAGGAGTCAGTCATAATGATGAGACAAAAAAAAGTCTCAAATGAAATAATGAGACAAAACTTCAGAAAAGAACTAAACAAAATAAAGACAAACAAACTAAAATATATGGAGTTTAAGACACTGGTGATAAAGATGCTCAATAAACTTAGGAAAGAATAAATGAACTCAGAGAAAACATCAACAAATCATTAGAAAACACAAAAATGTCATAAAGGAATAAACTAGAGGAATCAAGAACAAATTAGATAAAACAGAGCATAAAATCAACAATCTAGAAGACAAAGTGGCTGAAAACACCCAATTGTACCATGAAGAAGAAAAAAAAATATCTATAAATGAGAATAGTTTAAGGGACCTGTGGAACAACATCATGAATAACAACAATCACCATAAGGGTACCAAAGAGGAAGAGATAACAAGGTACTGAAAACTTATTTGAGTAAATATATCAAATGAAAACTTCCCTACCCAGTGAAGGAAATAGACATATAAGTCCAGGATATGCACAGTCCCCAAAGTGATTAATTTAAAGAGGCCCACACCAAGACACATCGTAATTATAATGACAAAAGATAAATACAAAGAAAGAATTTAAAGGTAGAAAAGAAAGACACACATTTATGTACAAGGGAGCTCCCACAAGACTGTCAGGTGGTAGTTCTCCAGAAACTTTGCAGGCAAGAAGTGATTGGCACAAAATACTGAAGTTATAAAAAGTAAGGCCCAACTACCAAGATTATCCTACCAAGCAAGGCTATTATTTAAAGTTGAGAGAAAGAAAAAGAGCTTCCCAGATTTTACAAAAAGTTAAAGAAGTTCAGCACCACTAAATAAGTATTACAAAAATGTTAAAGGCATTTCTTTCAAAAGAAAAGAAAAGATTAAAAGTGATGAATAAAGAAATATACAAAATATAATATTCTCATGGACAAAAGCAAAGTATTAAACAGTGTATTTAATAAAAAGCAGTATATTAAACAATTATAAATCTAGTTCAAAGGTCAAAAGGAAAGGTAGAAAGGTCATGTATAATTAAACAAAGAAGTAAGAAATAAACACAAGCATACACAAGAAGTAAAAAATAATGACAAAAACATAAATATGGAGGGGGTGAATAAAACTGCAATGATTTTAGAATGTGCTCAAATGTCAGTGACCATTAACTAAAAAAATAAACTGCTATTAACATACTTAGTATATATAAAGCATTTAGTAACCACAAAACAAAAAATCCACAAGATACATAAAAGAAATAAAAAGAAAAGAATCCAAAAACAGCATTATAGAAAGCATCATCATATAAGAGAACAAGAGAATAAGAATCAGATAACTACAAAGATAATCAGAAAACAATTACTAAAATGGCAATAATGACACATCTATCAATAATTACTTTAAATTTAAATGGACTACTAGCTCAAATTTAAATGCATAGTCTGGAACACAATCAGAAATTAAAAAGGAGAGATTATATCTGATACCACAGAAATACAAAGGATTGTAAGAAATTACTACAAAGAACTATATGCCAAGAGATTTGAAAACGTAGGTGAAATGGACAAATTTCTAGAAAAATATAACCTTCAAAAACCGAATGAAGAAGAAGCAGAAAACCTGAATAAACCAATAACAGCTGATGAAATTGAAGCAGTAATAAAAAAACCCCAATGCTCAAAAGCCCTGGACCAGATGGTTTCACAGGAGAATTCTACAAAGCATTTCAGGAAGACCTAACCCCTATCCTTCACAGACTGTTCCAAAAAACCCAAGAAGATGGAAGATTCCCAAACTCTTTTTATGAAACCAGCATCATCCTAATCCCAAAACCAAATAAAGACACAACAAAGAAAGAAAACTTCAGGCCAATACTACTGATTAACATAGATATTAAAATCCTCAACAAAATATTGGCAAACCACATGAGGCAATACACTAAAAAGATCTCACATTGTGACCAAGTGGGATTCATTCCAGGGATGCAAGGATGGTACAATATTTACAAATCAATAAATGTAATACATCACACAAACAAAAGGAAAGACAAAAATTACATGATCATATCAATAGATGCAGAAAAACATTTGATAGAGTACAGCACTTGTTTATGATAAAAACACTCAACAGAATGGAATTAGAAGGAGCATTCCTCAACATAATAAAGGCTATATATGAGAGACCTACAGCCAACATCATACTCTCTGTGGAAAAATTAGAACTTTCCCACTAAGATCAGGAACAAAATAAGGATGTCTGCTTTCACCACTGCTATTCAACATAGTATTGGAAGTCCTAGCTACAGCAATGAGACAAGAAAAGGAAATAAAAATCATCCAAATTGGAAAGGAGAAAGCAAAACTGTCATTGTTTGCAGATGACATGATAGTGTAAATAGGAAATCCTATAGACTCCACCAGAAAACTATTCAACCTAATAAGTGAATTTGACAAAACAGAAATATTCAGAAATCAAAGGCATTTTTGTATGGCAATAATGAAATATCAGAAGCAGAAATCAGGAAAAAAATCCCATTTGATATAACAACAAGGAAAATAAAGTACCTAGGAATAAGCCTAACCAAGGATGTGAAAGACAGTACTCAGAAAACTACACAACACTGAAGAAAGAAATTAAGGAAGACACAAACAAATGGAAGCATGTACCATGCTCATGGGCTGGAAGAATTAACATCATCAAAGTGTCCATATTACCCAAAGCAATTTATAGATTCAACACAATTCCTATTAAAGTAGCAATGGCATACCTCACAGATATAGAAAGAACATTTCAAAAATTTATAAGGAACCATAAGTGACCCTGAATAGCTGCTACAATATTGAGAAAGAAGAACAAAGTAGGAGGGATCACAATACCTGATATAAAACTATATTACAAGGCCACTGTAATCAAAACAGCCTGGTACAAGCATTAGAATAGATACATAGACCAATGTAAGCAAAATAGAGAGCCCAGAAATGAACCCAAGTCTCTATGGTCAATTAATATGTGACAAAAGGGGAAGAAGCATAAAATGGAGTAAAAATAGCCGCTTCAACAAATGGTGTTGGGAGAGCTGGACAACCACATGCAAAAAAATAAAATTTGATCACCAACTTACACCATGCACAAAAATAAATTCAAGGTGGATAAAAGACTTAAATATAGATCGAGACACCATAAAAGTTCTACTGGAAAATAGAGGCAGGAAAATCTCAGATATTCCACACAGCAATATCTTCACTGATATGTCCCCTAGAGCAATGGACATAAAGGAAAGAATAAACAAATGGGACCTCACCAAATTAAAAAAGACTCTGCATGGCTAAAGAAAACAGCATTAAAATGAAAAGAGAACCAACTATATGGGGAAATATATTTGCCAATGGTACTGCAGACAAGGGTTTGATCTCCAAAATATATAAAGAACTCACAGGACTCCACTCCAGGAAGACAAACAACCCAATTTAAAAAATTGGCAAAAGACTGGAAAAGACACTTCTCCAAGGAGGACATAGAGGGCCCAGAGACATATGAAAAGATGTCCAGCTTCACTAGTCATTAGAGAGATTCAAATTAAAACCACTATGAGATATCAGCTCATACCATTGAGAATGGCCAGCATAAACAAAGCAACAAACAACAAGTGTTGGAGAGGATGTGGAAAGAAGGGTTCCCTAGTGCACTGTTGGTGGTTATGCAGACAGGTGCAGCCACTGTGGAACACAGTATACAATTTTCTCAGAAAACTAAAAATGGAACTACCTATTGACCTGGAAATTTCATTGCTGGGATTATATCCCAAGAATCCTGAAACACCAATCCAAAAGAACCTATGCACCCCAGTGTTCACAGCAGCATAATTTATAGTAACCAAATGTTGGAAGCAACCTAAGTGCCCATCAGTAAATAAATGGTTCAAAAGCTGTGGTACATTTACACAGTGGAATACTTCACAGCAGAAAGAAAGAAGAAGCTCATACCTTTTGCAACAGTATGGATGGAATTGGAGAGCGTTATGTTGAGTAAAATAAGCCAGGTGATGATGGACAAATACCATGTGATCTCACCTTTAAGTGGAACCTAATCAACAAAGAAACAAGCAAGCAAAATATAAGCAGAGAAATTGAAATTAAGAACAATCTGACAGTAACCAGAGCGGGGGTGGGAGGGGATAATGGGGGGAAAGCATTTTCAGGAACAAATGTAAAGGACACATGGACAAAACCAAGGGCAGGTCTGGAAGCAGGGGAGGGAGGTGGAGATGGCTGGGGTGGGAGCGGAATGTTGGGGGGTAAATGCAGACAACTGTACTTGAACAACAATAAAATAATTAAAAGAAAAACAAAGCAAAGAAAAAAAATAAAGTCATAAGGTGGCTAAAAGGATAAAAACACGAGAACCATACACATGCTCCTTAAAAGAGACACACTTCAGAATGAAAGATACATACAAAGTAAAACTAATGAATAGAAAAAGATATTTTATGTAAATGGAAACCAAAAAAGTTAGGGTAGCAATAACTGTATTGGAAAAAAATAGACTTTAAAAGATTGTAAAAAGATATGATAAAGAGCATTTCATAGTGAAAAGGGGATTAATCCAACAAGAAGATATAACTTTTGTAAATATTTATGTACCCAATGTAGAAGCACCTAAATAAAGGTAAATATAGACAAAGTTGAAAGGAGAGATTGATAGTAATACAGTAATGGAAGGGGACTGCAGAATTCCATTGACATCAATGCATAGGACATTCAGGCAGAAAATCAGCAAGGAAACAGCAACCTAAATGACACATAGGACCATATCATTTTACTTGATATTTTAGAACATTTTACCCCAAATCATCACAATGTAAGTTCTTTATAAGTGTGTAAGGAACATTTTCCAGTATAGGCCAATTCTTTGGCCACAAAACAAGTATTATTAAATTTAAGAAAATTGAAATCACATCAACATTTTCTTGAATGACAATAGTGTAAAACTAGAAATCAATTACAAGATGAAAACTGAAAAACACAGAAACAGATGGAGGCTAAATAACATGCTAATAAACAATGAATGAATAAACAACAAGATTGAGAAAAAAGTCAAAAGATATTTGAGACCAATGAAAAGGATAGCACAATGACTCAAAAATCAACAGGACACAGCCAAAGCAGTTCTAAGAGGGAAATTCATAGCAATACAGGCCTACATCAAGAAATAGGAAAAATCTAAAATAAATAATCTAAATGTACATCTAAAAGAAACAGAAAAAGAAGAACAAATAAAGGCCAATGTAAATAGAAAAAAGTAAACAATAAATATCAAAGTGAAAATAAACAAGAATAAGTTCAAGGGCCCGAGTAAATAAAATCAGAAATGAAAGGGTATACAACCAACAACATAAAAATACAAAAAATTATTAGAAAACATTATGAGCAATTATATGCCAACAGATTGGAAAACCTAGAAAAACTGGATATAGTCCTTAGCTACACAATCTTCCAAGACTGAATTAAGAAGAAACAGAAAATCTGAATAGAGTGATAACTATTAATGGAGTTGAATCAGTAATCAAAACTTCCAACAAACATAAGTCCCAGACCAGATGGCTTTACAGGTTAATGTTACCAACAATTCAAAGAAGCATTAATATGTATCCTTTTGAAACTATTTCAAAAAATTGAGAGAGGAAAAGGCTCACAAACTCATTTTATGAGGTGAGTGTTACCCTTCTACCAAAACCAAATAATAATATTACAAAAAAAATTATAGGCCAATATCTCTTGTGAACATAAATGCAAAATATTAGAAAGCTGAACTTAGTAATACATTAAAAATATCATATATCATGATCAAGTGAGATTTATTCATAGGATGCAAGTTTGGTCTGAAATTTGCAAATCAATTAACATGATGTCCTAGATTAACAAAATGAAGGATAAAAATCATATGATCATATCAATGAATACAGGAAAAAGCATTTGACAAAATCTAATATTCATTTATGATAAAACTCTCAGCAAAGTTGGAGCAAACCCAGAGCTAACATCATACTTAATGGTGTGAAAGTGAAAGCTTTTACTTTAAGAGCAGGAACATGACAGTGGTGTCAACATCACTTTTATTCAAAACAGTTTTGAAAATCCTATAAAAGGCATCAAATTTGGGAAGGAAGAAGTAAAACTGGCAATGTTTGTGGATTATATGATACTATACATAGATCATATATAGATGATACAAAAAATTCTACCAAAAACTATTAGAACAAATAAAAGAATTCAGTAAACTTGTAGGATACAAAATTTTTATTCAAAGTAGGTGGAATTTTATACATCAATAATGTACTATTGGAAGAGAAATTATGAAAACAATATCATTTCCAATTTCGTAATATAAATAAAACACCTAGCAATAAATTTAACCAAAGAGGTAAAGAAGTTATACTCAGAAAGCTATAAGACTTTGAAGAAAGAAATTGAAGAACAGACAGGTAATGGAAGGCTACACTATGCCCAGGAATAGGAAGAATTAGCATTGCTAAAATGTCAATACTGTCCCAAACAATCTACAAATTCAATGTTATCTCTATCAAAATACCAATAGCATTTTTCACAGAATGAGAATAAATAATCCTAAAAATTATATAAAACCAGGAAAAAATTAGATAGATAGATTTGAATAGATAAAGCAACCTTAAAAAGAACAAATTTGGAGGTATCATGCTACCTGATATCAAGCTATACTACCAGGCTATAGTAATTAAAATAGCATGATACGAGCATGAAAACAGATATATACATCAATGGAACAGAACAGAGAGCCCAGAAATAAACTTACTCCCCTAACATCAATTAATCTATGACAAAGGAGGCAAGAATATATAATGGAGTACAGACAGTCTCTTTAATCAATGCTGTTAAGAAAACTGGACAGATACATGCAAAAAAAAATGAAGCCACTTTATTACACTATATATATGAATAAGCACAAAATAGAATAAATATTTAAATGTAAGACCCAAAACCATAAAACTCCTGGAAGAAATCATGGACAGTAAACTCTTTGACATTTCTCTTACTAAAATTTTTTGGGATATATTTCTTTGGGCAAGAGAAATTTAAAAAAATAAACAAATGGGACTACAGCAAACTAAAATTTTTGGTACAGCAAAGGAAATCATCAACAAAATAAGAAGACAGTCTTTTGAATAGGAGAACATATTCACCAGTGATATATCTGATAAGGAGTTAATATCCAAAATATATAAGGAACTCATATAAATTAATGCCCAAAAATTTCAATTAAAAAATGAGCAGAGGACCTAAATAGACACTTCACCAAAGAAGACATACAGATGGCCCGTAGACCTATGAAAAGATGCTCCAAGTCACTAATCATCAGAGAACTACAAATTAAAACCACAATGAGATATCATCTCACATCTGTCAGAATGGATAAACTGTCATCAACAAATCAACAAACAAGTCTCAGTGAGAATGTGGAGAAAAGGGAACCCCTTGTGCATTGTTGCTAGGATTTTAAATTGATGCAGCCACTATGGAAACAGTATGAAGTTTCTTCAAAAATGTAAAATAGTAATACCTTATGACACAGCAATCCCACTTCTGAGTACTTATAAGAATAAATCCAAAACAAATTGAAAAAGACATGTACCCCTATGTTTACTGTAGTGTTATTTACAATAGCCAAGATAAAGAAGCAATCTAAGTGTTCATCAAGAGATAAATGGATAAAGAAGAAATGGTACAAGTATATATTGCAAGATTACTTCGCTATAAAAGAGACTGAAATATTTTCATTTGCAACAATATGGGTGGTCCTATAGCATATTATGCTAAGCAAAATAAGTTAGACAGAAAAAGACAAATGGCATATTATTTCACTCATATGTGGAAGCTAAAAAACAAAGTAAACAAACAAAACAGAAACTAACTCGTAGACATATACAAAGAACAATTAGATGGTCGTCAGATGGCTGGGGCATTGGGAGGAAGGGTGGAAGAGGTAAAGAGATTAAGATGTACAAATTGGCACTTATAAAAATAGTTCTGGGGCTGTAAAGTACAGCACAGGGAATATAGTCAGTAATATGTAACAACTATTCATGGCATCAGATGGATCCTAGACTATCCGGGTGATCACTACAGAGGTCATATAACTTTATATAGCCAATTATTAGCCATGAAAAAAATCTTACAGGTTTCCACTAGAGATTATGACTAGTGTACTTTGAAATATTGCATTTCTTTCAGGCAGTTTAGTTCTTTATTTAGTGAACAGACATTCAATGCATACCTTTGTTGTATACTAGTGTGGAGGACAAGTACAAATAAAGAGAGTTACTTCTTATCCATGGGAGTTCATTATCTTGTGGGTATAAGTATCACCTTGTCAGTAAAAAAGTGAAATTTTTGTGAATAAAAATTGCTTAGATTTCTCTAGGTTGAAGTAAACCAAAAGGCCTTTATTTTTAAATGATTAGGCAATTTGAGAAAATTTGATATGTTTTTCCCATGTGCAATTTCTATTAACAAAGAAACTAAGTGGTATATATTTAGTATAACATATCATATGTTAAAGTAGTAAAAGTTCACCTAGTGTCAAACTTTTAGAGGTTTACAAATATTTGGCACTGTGAGCTAAGGAGTAGATGGTTCATGGTGAGTGGTCAATCCATGTTCCCCCTTGTACACAAACTACACTGGTGCTCATTGTTTATTAGAGAATCTTAAAACAATATGATGAAAAGATGAAAGCATTCTCTTTCCCAGAACATTTTATATTAGTCTTAGATCTCAATTTTAAAAAAGAACCTTGACATAAAAATTACATTAATAATTCATGGACCATATTAATGGCTGAGTTAAAACTTTAACAAGTTGGTGTTACAAAACTGTCAAAAACGTAACAGCCCTGCCTTCTTTAATTTCAGCTGCTTCTGATGAAGCAGAGGGAAATGCCTTATTGCTGTGCAGTGTTACCAATTATCTGACAGAGCCAGAGCGTATTTCTAGCTAATCAGAAATAAGAGTGCAGAATTAAATCTCCAGTGTGAAACTCATCATTTACATATTTATGATTCTGAAATTATAATAAGGCTAATAAGAAACTCACATACTGCCTTTAAAAGTCAAGTCAATCTCACAGTTAATTTTTAACAGATAAAGCTCCTGATACATGGTTGTCGACAGATGAAGTCTGTTGATAACAATTTATTTTAATTAAACACTACAAGTTATTTGTGTGAACTAATCCATATATTATATCAGGGGGGTTGTTTTTAAACTGCCACCTTTGGGCTAAGAGTGAGAGACAAGGTTATTGGAAATGGGTGTAACACACATAGTTGATGCAAATATAACGCTTTGGGGAAAATGGAGATAATATATGCATGCATGCACACGCCTAACCCCAGCACTACTTTATATGTGTCTGGGAGGATCAGAGAGCAGGTGACCAGTTGGAGTTTATGAGAGGTCTTTAAAGCTTTTAAGCGCTCAGAGTTGTGTGTTGCATATATATTTCTGAGTTGAGGCAATATGTTGTGTGCTATGATTATGCTCATTAAGTGTCACTATCCACAGAGCCAAGCCATTTGAATATGTTCACTGCTGCAATATCATTAACTAAAGGGGTGATGTGCTCCCACCCCCACAGCCACTCTCACTACAAAATGTCTTATACGAGTCATCAATTTGCTGATGCTGACAGATGACCCTTTCTGTGTGTATAAGATGGGTTTAGTTCTCTGACAGTGTTCTTATTTGTTCAAGGATTTGGGACACACTTGTATAATCTAGGGCTGTCATAGTACATTTTCTCCATAGTACATTTATTGGCTTTGAAATAAACTTGAATTGAAAAGTTTTAGTACCATAAAGTGTGTTTATTTATGTTTTGCTTTCTTTTAACTCCTCTCCTAAGAATAATTTTTGCATTGAATAGCACATTGCTGCATATAGAAGAATAGAGACTTGGAATTATTAAGCTCTGTTAAAATGCTGTTTAATGCTTATTGTTATTAACATTTTATAATAATAGTGTAACAGTAACAGTCAAAAATTTTAAAAAAGCAATAAAATAGCCTATGTGGTCATCAGAACAATAGAGGGCACATCTAGAAAAGGAAAATGTCTTCATGGCTTACATAGAATCTCATATGTACATCTCTGTATTAGTTTTCCATTGACACTAAGATCTTAATTACAACAAACAGTTGCTTAAAACAACACGTAAAGAGTCTATTCCTTCATTCTACTAAGACAGTGTCTTATATAATGAGAAATGCACTCTGATCATGGGAGTGACATTCCATCACCTTTGCCATATAGTATTGGTCAGAAGCAAGTAACAGGTCTTGCTCTCACTCAAGAGGATTATGCAGGTTTATGAATCACTATGGGTGACTTTAAAATGTGTCCACTGGTCCACCACAATGACTGAAAGGCAGCATAGAATATTAGGTAAGAATATAGGCCTCACTCTGGCCAGGTGGCTTGGCTGGTTGGAGCATCGTCCTGTGTACCAAAAGGTTGAGGGTTCTATTACCAGTCAGGGCACACACCTAGGTTGCTGATTGGATCCCTAGTGCATACCAATTGATGTTTCTCTCTCACATCAATCCCCCCACCATCCCTCTCTGTCTCTGTCTCTGTCTGTCTGTCTCTCTCTCCCCCTACATATCCTTGGGCAAAGATTTTTTTAAAAAAGAATATAGGCTCCAGTTAACACATGCTCAAATATCAGCTCTATTATTTACCTAACACAGTTGTGAGGATTAAAAGTGTTAACTCTTTTAAAACGTTTAGAATACTGCCTGGCACATAGTAAGTTCTCAGTAACTATTATCGTTGCTGATTATGATGCTGTAATAAGCAATTATCATTTCCACAGTCTTTAGGGAAGAGGTAGCCCTATACATGTAGATGAAGATGATGACCTAGTAAAATAGTCATACATTAACAGATTATTTCCTTGTGTTTACCAAGATATCTATAACTCTAATCATTGAGATTATTATTTGTATTATACCTCTGTATCTTGGCTTTTGGAGAAGTTGACTCAGTGAGTAGAGTGTATGCCTTAAAACCTCCTTTGTGCTAAACAGCAATGCTAGACAAAAAATTTTAAATGAATAAATGAACCAAAACAACCCAATAGAATAAGAAAACAAATCATGTCTATGACCAAGAGAAGAACTGGAAAATGCTATACAGCTGTCAAGGAAGAAATACTCTGTCTAGGTTTTGGTTAATGTGGGTTAAAAATAACTAAAAGCATTCTATCAATACATAAAACAGAGAGCTGAAGCCAGGCTAATGTTTTAAAGCTAAGGACTGAGTTTGGGCTTCTTCTGCCACCCGCAGCTGCTATAGTGGGTGAAGAAATATGGAGTGTCTGTCCATTTCCTAGTGGGAAATGAACTAAACACCTACTCCCGTGTGCACACACACATGCACGCACACCACTAGCAATAGAGGCAGTGAGAAATGCAGAGCACTCCTTTCTATCAGTGTCTGAAAATGCTTGACGGCTCTGTCTTCGCATTTGCGACCTTCCTGGTAACACTATGAGGCAATAGGAATCCTGAACTGGAAAGATAAGATGATTATGGAAGGGGGGCCTGGATGGATGGTAGTTTGCACAATCACCTGGCCATGTGGAATAAGTGCAGAGGGAAGAGAGAAGAATGTCATATACACACAAACAAACAAAGGGAAATAATCTTCACTTAAAATGAGGTTGCAGAAAAAAAACAGCTAAAATACATGAATAAATATACTGCCAAAAAGTACAAGCAGAGTAGAAATTCATCCCAGCATAGTGAAAATTGATTTTATACAAACATTTTCTTTAAGTACAAGGAATTTTATTATGACTGGTGAAATAAAACAAAGACATGATTTCACTAAAAAGTAAAAATATTTTACACAAAACACAGAAATTAAACTAGAAAAGGTTAATAAGATACACTTAATTGAAAATAAAGTATATTTATTTATATAAAAATTAAAAGTAATAAAATTTAGAGTAAACAGTAACATGCAAATGTGCGAACTGAAAGTATTGCTGAGCCTTTCCAAAACACACCCTAAAGAAAAGTATTTTAGAAAGCATAGGAAGATTTTTTTAAAATATACGAAAACATTTTAGAAACATAAGGGATAGACTGAGGAACACCAGAATTTATCTAATGGAATATTTGGAAATAATAAATAGCAGGAATATTATAGCATAAATTATATAGAATATAATTGCTGACATGTTTCTAGACTTAAAAGGAGACATGAATTTCCAGTTTAAAAGTTCATTTCAAATAGTGACCTGTAGTTTTTAAAATAAAAATCTATACCAACGAATACTCTAGTAAAATTATAAAAGATGAAGACAAAGGAAACAATCTTAAAATATGCTGGGAAGGAAAAAACAAAAACAGATATATGTGAGCAAATGGGTATCATTAACAACAGTACTTTCCACAAGAAAATGATGAAGATGCTTCAAATCACAATGGTAATTAATTGTTGCATTGGATATACTCATGTTGTAAATAATTTGTATATCTGGGAGATAGTTACTATTATTATTCTCACTTTAAAATGAGGAAACTGAGGCTCAGAGAAGTTAAGAGACTTTCCTAAATTTACATTGCCATTAAAATGTGAACCTATTTATCTTATATTTTTAAAGCCAGCTTAATTATTACTTGAGAGTGAGGACTAAATCAATGTAATTCAAGATGTTATCAAAAAAAGAATTTTGCACCCTAAGTTACTCAAATAACTCTTGGAGACTGCACTTGATTAAGAAGGTAAGTGAAGTCGGACAGCTTGCACAGGCTATGAGAAAGAGCAGTAAGCACAGAGCTTGACAAATGGTATGAGTAACTTCGATTAACTATAAACTTGATTTATGGTTAAATTTGATTGACTAAAAATAATAACTATGTTCTGAGTTTTAAAAAGTAAAAATAAACTCTAAAATATTAAGATGTGTTGACTGGGGTGGTAAAGCATGGCAAGGCTTGTTGCCATATTGGGAGGATAACAAAAATATTCAATAAAAATTAATTGGCTTTGTTAGATAAATATGTCAAGAATTTGTATTAAAATTATATTCTGTAATATATAATAACTTACATATATTATGTATTATAAGTTCCAAACTGATAAGTGGATAAAAAATAAATATGGGTTGCAGATAAAAATAGTATTAATTTCATGGTAACAAAAGAGAGAAAAAAAGAAGGGGAAATATTAAATGCAGACTAAAATAGCGAAAAAAGTTAAACTATCTAATTGCAATAAATGTAAATTGCTTATATACTAAGCAATCTACTTAGGCAAAATTACTTTTTTAAATTTTATTTTATTTAAATTGTTGTTCAAGTACAGTTTTCTGTCTTTTACTCCCATCCCCATTCCAGCCCACCCCCAGCCCTCGACACCCAAAATTACTTTTTTTTATAGAAATAAACTTATGTAGCATCTGCTTACTTTTAAAAGATACATCACAAGTAATATCATATCATGTTGAAATGTTCCAAATGAAGAAATTGGCAAAAGATATATTGAACAAAAACTCTTCAGAAGAATGCTACTAAACCAATACAATATTAGGTAAAATTAAAATTAAGACAAAAGTATGAACATTGATAAATAAATATATGTCATAAAAATCAAAAGAAAATTTACCTTAAAGACATAAAATTATGAACTTTATTTATATAACCCCATAGCCAAGAAATTAGTGAAGTAAAAATTGTAAGCATTGCAATTTCACCGGACACTAATACATCAAGCAAATAAAGAAATCCTTAAATTCAACATATTTTTATATAAAACTCATTTTAATTTTAAAGAAATAATTACCCACAAAACATATTTCAACCATAAGGCAAATAAATGGAAACCAACACTTTAAAAGATTAGTTTAAAAAACAAAATATGCTTCCAAAATTTGAAAGCTTTGAGGAATAAAGTCATATCATTGAAATTTTACTTGTTTGATTGACTTTAAAAAATCTAAATGCAGTAGTTTATATTGATTGCTTTTTTATTTCATCTCATTGAACACTTGGCCCTTTGTTCCAGCCTGACAATATCATCTTAGACATGAACTCTGTAACCATTGTAATTTTTACTCCTCCATGATTTGTTTGTTTATATTAACAAGCATGTCCTCCATAGATTCCTTTGAATAATTGATAAAAATGGAAAATCTGTTAACATGAAGGACAGAGTATTAAGCTCCTAATGTATCTAACTAGCAATAGAATAATGCATTAATCCTTCCAAATTATAGAGGATTTATTTTAATCATCTTTTTATTCTCCAGTACTGTATAAAATAGTAGCAATGCAGTTTTTCCCCTTTTAAGCCTATGCCCAATTATATACTTACACTCTCTTTTACTTATTTATATAAGACTGAGAACAAATGATACATTTTTAAAAGAAAAAGACTTTTAAATGGTTTAATGGGGCAAAGAATAAATAAACAATAATACATGGGTCACCCAGTTTACAGGTATACATATTTTGAGTCATACTGAATTTTTCTTTATTGACATTACATATGAGAAAGAAAAAAAGAAATTTGCCACATCATCTTTCTAACTTCTCATCTCTCTACTCATAGGATAAATGTTAACCATATACTTGTCCTCTAAGGAATGTTCTCAGGCAGCTAAATCCACTGCTGAAAGCTAAGAAAGAGGGCAATTTTATCCCACACACAATTTTGTGGCTGATCCCTCCAATTTTGTGCACTGCATCAATATAACTATATCTTAAGAAACAAAAATAGCAATATTCATGCAAAAGGAGTTCCACTCCTGTGGTCATGGAGGAAATGGCTCCAGAACTCTATTGTTCTATTTAGATATTAAGTGGTTTGGGCACCAGTTCTCACTAGAGTAAACACTGGAGTGTGAGTTAGAGCAAGATCTTTCCCTTTTGGGTCTCAGTTTTCTCATCTGCAAAATGATGGCATTGGGTTGACTTAGCTATAAATTTTCTTCTTTCTCTAACCTTTTGCTGGGCTATGCTCTCCCCCCTCCATTCCATCTGTTCAAAGCTTTGTTCCTTCTAAGATTCAAAGAAATTATTCTTTTCTTATATCTCAGCTATCCAGAAAAAAATCTTTTCTTATTTTAACAAAATGCCTCTTGGTAGAAATATCTTAGTTGTTCCTGGTTAAAGCTATTGCTCTCTTCCTTTAGTTGGCTTAGGTCTGTGTTTTCAGGGGTGTCCAATTGTGTATATAACTGGTCTCTCTACAGCCATGGTTTAGCCAGCTGGATTTTTATATTTTCTTCACAGAGAATTAATTCCTCTCTAGCCTCTTAGTCTTTGGGAGGCACATCAAGATTTCCTTTCATTGCCCAAATCTTCATGTATAATGTTTTTTGTTGTTCTCTAAGTCCTTTGAAGGTAAGTCTTCAACCAAATGCAAATATTTCCCAGTGAAATTGGCTATATGACCTTAATCTTCTTCAAGCATACCCTTAGCCTATAATACATCACTGATCCTACAAAGTTGTTTATAATTCATCTCTTAAATATGCATTTTTATTGCAAAGTATTAATTTTCCACTCAAATGGCTGTATCCACAACTTCTGTTTGTAAACATTAAAGGGCACCACCTATCTGACCTAGGTGCTCGGGTCCTTTGTTGCAGTAAGGTGCTCTCCTGTGACAGACCACAGAATTTTACTGCCCCGTCATCTCACTCTTCAATATGCTATGAATTGTTGGGAAACATAACTAAAATCTAGAGAATCAACTTGTTATTTTTAATTCTACTGGATTCTAAATTAATTTGTTAATCATCACCAACTATTTTTTTTTATTTAAAAAATGAAATACATAACTTGTCTTGGAGGAGTAGTGATATGTAAACTCAGTTTTTAAGACTAGGTAGTAATCCACACAGGAGAGGGAGAAAAGAATGTTCAGACATAATATGGAAGTAAACATGTTGTGCTTGGAATGAGAACATTTTTCTCATAGGTACTTTTAGAATGTAAAGGATGTATAGGGTAGTATTACATTATGAGGTTAAAGCAACAGGTAGGTAAACATTATCAAAGATACAATCTTAAGGAGTTTTTCTTGATATTATAATGAAAGACAAGCTTTTAAAAAGGTATATTTGAGGAGAGTAACAATCAGAGTCCTGTTCTAGCATGAACATGAAAAGGATGAATTGAAGGCAAAGAGACTGCAAGTGAGATGGAGTTAGGAGATGTGAACTGAGACAGTGACAGGGGAGAGGAAACTGACACTTTAGGACTTGCTAACCACTTGACACGGAGATGACAAAGAGATGGCAAGAGGGATAGAGAGGGTTAAGTCTTGTCTAATAGTTAAGTAAATGAGCAGATGGTGATGTTATTAGCATAATTAGAAAATTGAGAAATGATACAAGCTTGGAGAACCAAGGATAGGCATGATTTCAACTTTAGAGGTGTTGAGTTTAAAGCTGTGAATTTAAGCCTTCAGGGAAAGCTGAGATATAGAGGTAAGGAGTTTGAAAGGTGGTTGAAA
The DNA here is from genome assembly GCA_004027735.1 of Carollia perspicillata. NCBI lineage: Eukaryota > Metazoa > Chordata > Mammalia > Chiroptera > Phyllostomidae > Carollia > Carollia perspicillata. Next base: position 45,719 of record PVKM010004958.1, read on the forward strand.
AGCAATGACAGTCCTTGTTAATAACTATGTCTATAAAATGAAGGACAGTTTTTATGGGTACAGAGTTTGGATGTCACTATTATTAGCAAAGTCACCTACATTCATTTCTTAAGAATAAAGACAACTAAATCTGTAAAGGCAATGATTTTATGTTCATTTGATTCCTAGAATGTGACCTTTTGGTCTACATTATTAAAATGTCCTCAGCATGCTCTAATAACACATTTGCACAGTTACTTTTAACCACATGGCTTAAAAATAAATGAGAGACTTTAATAAATATAGTGAATGAGGCCAAATTATATATTAAAACTATCAGATTAATGTATTCTTAGTTGCTTATTATATTTTAACCAAGACATTCTGTCTAAACTTTTGATTAAATTTGACTGAAACTCAAGTGAAAATTATTTTTTAAATGGCAGAGTTTCTGTTTCTTCAGGTGCCCTCCCTGCACTCAGTCTGCTCAGTCTCTATGAGTCCTTAGAATCTGTGCCTATTCTACTTTTCCACATTTCTTTATTAAATCCCATTTTTTGCCTTCCATATCTGAGTAGTAGCACAAGACTTGGACTGAGGTAACTACTGACATTTTGACAGAACAGATATGCCATCATATTGCTACACATATATTACATAAAAATTATCAATATCATTAATTCACATTTTTAAAAATGTCTTTGCAATTCCTTTCCTCAGAAGCTTTACACAACTCATTTCTACATGTACAATCCTGCCCTTTCAGCAAACTGTTGGTTCCTCTTCTGTCATCTCTAGCATGCTGAAGCACAACCATGCTCTCCAAATCACACTCATCATACTTGTTTATTAGCAGGAATATATATATTCCTGCATATATATATCTTATATATATATCTTATATATATATATAATAGCTTATATATATATATAAGCTTATATATATAGCTTATATATATATATATAAGCTATTTCTTTGGGTCTCATCTCAGTCCTTCAGTATGTACTCAGCCTCAGCTTCACACCACTTAAGCACACTCACATTTGTCCAAAAACAGACAAATTTTCTACCTGAGAGAAATTCTGGGGTGAGCTCTTAAACTAACATTTTCCCTCTGAGTTCTAATAATATAAATTATTCATCAGTCTCATCATGTGGCAAATTATAGTGAATAAAAATGCTCTCCTCTATGAAATTCCATCAGGTGTTTTTCCTCTTTAAACATACTAAAAACTAAAAAATAACACATGACTCACTAAAATGATAGCTATTTTATTCTGTGGGAGTGAGATATATTTGTACGAACCACTCTCTAATCAATTAATAATGAAAATACAAAAGTGGTTACTTAGTTTCAAGAACAAATTCTATGTTTCTTAAAATTGCAATGAAAGATAAAATATCTTAGAGTTGTAACAGATGTTCACTTGGGAAGTAACACATAAATAGAAATTATCTCTTAGAAGGCAGTGTCCAGGAATGGAGAAGATGTGAAAAATAGTGAAGAATAGTGCACAGAAGACCAAACAATCCTGCCTGAAATTTGTAGTACTATTGCACATTGAAGGTACTGTGATTTGGACTGTTTCATCCACTTGACATATCTGTGGTAAGAAGGAATCAGTATTATACCTTGGCATGGAGACCTCATACATGAGCTTTCTCAGGATAAGAAGGTTCTTCACTTTGGAGAATCTTGTCAATCCATCTAAGAAAAAATGAACAGAAAAATTGAAGAAGACCAAAAACTCTAGGGATAAATATAACTCCACAAATCCATACTACCAAGTCCTCTAAAAGAAGAGAGAGCTATTTTCAAAGATAGGATAAGCAGTAAAGAATAACCTTGGAGCTCTAAAGATGAAAACTCAGAAGGTAATGGAATGTCTGAAAACCATTTTCTCACAAGAAGCTATCCATGATATTGACCACTCAATGTCAAAACCTGTTAGAGTTAGAGGAGATCTTAACTTCTCCAGGCAAACTGTCTATAATATTCATTCTTCTTGAACTTGACTAATGCCAAAGCTGTTCAGTTTATTTAAAATTTATTTTAATATCAATAGTGTATGAATCTATTAAGTTCCTATTTTGTTCCAAGTACTCATGGCTTACTTTTAATTCTCATAATATTGTGAACCTAATATTATCCATGACTAAATTAAGATTTAGTTCATATAAATGTCAAATACACAAATACTGTGTGTATCAAGATTTAAATTGAGATCTATTTTGACTTAAATCATATAATCTCTCTTACATGGTTAAAATGTGCTTAGACTTGGTAGAATAAAGGGCTGAGATATAAAAGAAAGGAAAAATGTATTAAAACTAGTTATACATTTTAAGGTTAATTAAAACTTTCTATTATATAATATTTAATGTTTTCAATATATAATGACTGGAAAACTCTTTCACTCCCAAGAGACTGAGACCATGGATTATCAGGGATTCATGCACATGCTTAGGTCACATTGCACTCTTGTTTTTATCTGTCATTTAAGTAGATGAGAGAGTCTAGTGAGGAAAGGAGAAAGGGAGGCACTTTGGGGAGTGAGGGGCAAGTTCAAATGTATATAAAAATAAAACCCTACACATTTGATGATATCAGCAGTTATTTATGACATGCTTATTCTCATATGGGGATATATTTTTAAAGATTTTATTTTTAGACAGAGGAGAAGGGTGGGAGAAAGAGTGGGAGAGAAACATCAATGTGTGGTTGCCTCTTGCATGCTCTCCACTGTGGACCTGGCCCACAACCCAGGCATGTGCCCTGACTGGGAATGGAACCAGTGACCCTTTGATTCTCAGGCCAGCACTCAATCCATTGAGCTACACCAGCCAGGGCTGGGGACATTTTTAATTGACTTCAACTATGACCCATACTTCATATTTGCTGTGACTAAAGAGTATGAAAGATTTGCCCAACAATCTTCATATATAATTCCAATGGTAGTTTGTTCATTTTCATCATTATAATATTTATCATGATCAAAGTCAATATAACTTATAATATTGTTAAATTAAATATCAAATTATTAGCAGCACAGTTTAAGTTATGAGTATTTTATTGAATTATTATCTATGATGTACAAATGGTAACATGCAAAATGTACTGTAAAGAAAAATAATCTTTTACTCATTAGAAGAATAGAAGAATTTGTTAAGTAATAAAATATATATATTTCAGGCTATTGAGAGATATTCAGAGTAATATGTTTCAAAACGTATTTAACTTTATAGTTTACATGCATATGCAAATTACTTCATAACTAAAAAAATCTTTAAATATTATTGACAAAAATATCTATATTTTTATTCTCAACCTTAGATATAGGAAGCATCTTACTACTGGTCTGGAAAAGGATTATTTTAGGGTATAACATGTATTTGTGTGGTTTGAGTACTTATTAAAAATAATGTACATCTAAAATTCTTAAGATGAGGGCAAAAGTTTGATCTATACTAGAGGCTTTTATAATAATTTGATGCTGTATTTTACCACCTAGTACTAGGCCGATCATTGCTGTTTATAAATATTTAACATAATGCAGCAATTTTAACTATCCTAGAAAAACAATGATTCCTTTCTCTCACTGCTGTGGTAAAATGGGAGATATTTTTTATCTAGAAATAAGTACCATTCTTGCTTTCCCCTGAGGCAAATTAATTCAAAATATTATCTTTATCCTTAAGCTTCAATGATATAATAAGCAATCAAATGTCCAAAGTGAGACATTAACATCATTATTTGTTTTTATTTACAAAATATAAGTGAGGCAGATAAAGAAATCAGAATTCTGCACAGGGGTCTTATTGAATCTTTGCCTGTCTGTATGTGCAGAGGGTAAAACCCATTATGCTGTATAACAGTAACTCATGAGAAAAGAACAATCAATAAGGTTGATATATGTAAACAATTCCCAGAGTAAACAGAGAACCAGCAATCATTTATGCTCCTCCCAAGCCAGAGGGGAGGAACCTTGCTGACAATACCAGGAATTAAGTAGAGAGGACAGAAGCCCATATGAAGAAGAGGGATGAATTACCTCTAAGATGAAGACTAAATTTGATCTTTCAAAAACAAAACATTCAACATTTCTGAAATGTAGGTAAAGAAATGTTTAGATGGAAATTTATAGCACTTAATACTTAATTGAAAATGATATAAAAACCACT